>JAVTVY010049305.1:0-24818 GCA_036873755.1 Hanleya hanleyi
CCCCCCCCCTACTAAGTAGCCGGGGACAAAAAAACTTTAGTCATGATAATGGTTATGGAAGTTTTGACATTAAGTCAGATAATTGAGATTTTTCATTTAAATGATAATTTGGTTAGCACTGAAAGGGAATTATCAATGAGCATTAACTGAGTGACAATTTGTGATTTTATTCATTGAAAATTGTCCAGAATGCATCTCCAGACATCTGGAAGCTCAGGGCTATAATTGGGATAGCCATACCAATGACATGGATCAAATTACTACATAAGTATTGGAGAGTGAAGTGTTTACTTTGTTGACACAAGCTGTCCACCAGTCCCCTTATGTAAAGTGCATTGTGCAATAAGTCAACCACTTCAGATTTTGTAGCTGAATGGTCAACACACAATATGTAGGCATGCCAGGTATCAATGTTACAGTACATGTATGTCTATTTGACCAAAATGCCCTGAATCGAAGCTCCCTTGAATACTTGCAATTCTCCATACAGTATAGCAGCATATTTTCCCTGGTTGCATTTTAGTTATTTGTGTAAGCAGGGCCTGATGTAGTCTAGATTTAGATACATTCAGTTGTCAATATCCCCATTGCCACATGTCTATGCCAGCACTAGCAGAACCAACGTCCTGTCAATCCATTTTTAAATCATAATGTTAATAAAATTATGAATTGTAAAAAAAGACTGTTCAATGAAATATTAATGAAGCATTTTGTTGACGGGCTCCGAAATTCGTATGGGAGGTGGCCCTAAAGCAATGTCAGTCATTAAAAAAAAAAAAAAAAAAAAAATTCAATTCTTTGAAATCCTTAGTCTGTCCAACAACATCACAATAATAAACTTCATGAAGTGCCAATAAATTGTGCTATATAAGTTTACTGTCTATAGTGCCACCCAATGATGAACAAATATTACAAAATCACAAGATGAAGCGAAATCCCCAGATGTGGCCTGGGGGATGTAGACATTGGACTGGAGTCATGAGAATTTCACGTATTCAAAAAAAAAGCCATTGGGCTTACAAGGGATCTGAATTATAACACTGGGAATGTTATATTCATGTTCAGCAAACGAGAATTATTTTTCTCGGATTCAAAGAAGTAAATTTCCATTTTGTCAAAAAAAAATCTTATTTTGGGATGCAAAAACGCGCCTCCTTGATTTCGCCATCATCGCCAAAATCTTATCAGTCCTTTGCTTATCTTGTAAGATCATTATATCCAAATTTCATGGAAATCAAACAAGTTGTTTAGAAGATATCGCGTTAGACAAGTTCACTTGAATTCATGTCTATAGCGCCACCTAGTGATGACCAGATACCACGAAAAACAAGCAGGTGAAATGTAAAGCCCTAGGAAGATGGCACATAAAGAGTTCAATGGCAAAAACTTTAATCATGATAATGGTTATGGAGGTTTTGCCGTTAAGTCAAATAATTGAGATTTTTCATTTAAATGACAATTTGGTTTGCGCTGAAAGGGAATTATCATGCGGCAATCCTATATTTATGCTTGGAACCTAGAATAGAACAATTTTCAAATATTTCTCCAAGCGAATTGGTAAATTTTCAATTCACGAAAAACTTCTTTTTTTTAGATGCAAAAAACGCGCCTTTAAAATTATGCCAACTACACCAAAACCTTTTCAGCACATTGCCTATCATTCAAGACCATTGTAATAAAATTTCATAGAAATCAAACCAGTCGTTCAGATGAAATCGTCACAGAAAGGTTCACCTATGCTCTGACTACAACGCCACCTAGTGGTGAGCAGCAGCTATCAAAACACAACCAGAAAATTTTCCCAGGCCTAAGGAGATAGCACACAAAGTTTGACCCGAAAATATTTGACGGTTTCAGAGATATTCACGTTTAAAGTCGCGGCGGCGGCGGATCCGGCGGAGCCGTTTCTCATGAAAACATAAGAGCATCCACTTTGTGGAAATGCTCTAATTACTGCCCAAACACGCTTTCTAATGAGAATGAGTTAGTCCCACAAAATCACTCAACATGCGCCTCTCAAAATCTGTGGTTTAGCAGACGACACATTTTGAGCACAAAAGTAGTGCCACTGGAAAATGAACAAAAACACGCATAAAATTAGATAAATGGAAATATAACTTAAACATATCAGACCTGCAACTATACGCGAATATTAAAAACACAGAGACCTGGACACTCTAAAGAAGGAAGTTTCAGACCTCTTTCTTGTCGTGTAAGAACTCTATCTTTTTGCTGTGTTAGCAAGACACAGAGCCGGTGCTCAATTTTTTTCTGACTATAAGACAGGACCATTAGTCCCTACGGGTCTACATTGCCCCGTGAAAACCTTATCATTTCCAGGCCGGGGGCACAGACACCGACACGGACACGGACGACGACATCCTCTCTCCCCCCCCCCACCTCCTCACAATATCTCCCCTTTATTACGCAAGGCGAGATAAAAACGAATTACATAAAAATGGTTAAAACTTCTGACATTGCCTCTGCTTTTACCTGAACCGAAAAACTCATCATCTTGAATACGGACACTGGCAGCCATGGGGTCCTCCTCTGGTAAGTCCTCTGTCACCTCAGCAAAAAGTTGTTGTTGGTAGGCTGCCTCATCCACTAGAGACATCTGAAAGGCCAGGTCTGTAACTCCCTGTCCATTTTCGTCTAAATAGACTGGGCTCTTATTCGATATGAACTTCTTTTCTGCAAATATAATGCAGAAAATAAGTCTGTTGAGTTTGAAAATACAAATCACCACAATTGATAGACTGTAATACATGAATAATAGCAAGAAACAGAATGGTTATAATCAATTCATTCTTATTTACACAATTGCATTCTCATGTGAATGACAATTACATTCACTGTAAAGATGAATATAATGAAAAGAGAGAAATAGAAACTCGGTTATCTGTATTTTAGCTTGTTGGATTTTGCAATTTCATGTCGTCATGGCTGTTAGCACCATGTACAAACCTTTCTGATTGGCGAGGGCTGTTGAGGCTATACTATCATCATTCTCCTCCTGTTCCATGTGTTCCCCAGTTCTCTCTGGGCTGGCCCCAAATGACCCCAGGGAGTTGTCAAACGGGGATTCCATTGGGTCCTGGTCATCGAATGGATTATGACCTTCAAGCTGAACAGTAGTTTTTGATTATTCATTATTATAGGATAATTTATTAAATAACATAAATCAGCTGATAAGTGGTGGTATCCCATCCAGTTTTAAGCCTCCATACAGTTCAACCTGTGACATGTGAACTTAAAGCCCCTGTCTCTCTCTCTCTCCCAACCCACAACACTGAAAACTGGGCACATCCATATAGCTACAATGTTAAGCATAATCCTCAACATTCTAGAACAAGACAGATTTAACTTGCAACACTGGGTGTTTTCATGGATGATAACTGATTTATTTGCTGTATTGCACTACCTCATCATAGATACATTTCCAAAGGTATGATATATATATTATATACATGCCAACAAATGAATGCCACTCAACAAGATACATGTAAGTTACAGATGTATTGTGTTTACCTCCATGCTGAAGCCTGGTGCCTCTAGTCTGGGTCCCCCTCCAGCTTGAACCTGAAGGCTCCGTACAGCATCTTCCATGTTAAAAGAACTTTGCTCACCAAAACCCAATGGTACTTGGCTTTCTCTGCCTGCCATGTTACAGCTACTCTGGTCACCAAACATCTGACTGGCTCTCCCTGTCCCACCAGGCTTTAGGTACAGGGAGTCCAGGAGTACGCCATTGCCAATCTGTAACCAACCAAACAATCAAAACACATTGATGGATCACAAAGTAAATCACCAAATACAAGGCAGGCTTCAGTACAGAGTCCAGAAGTGAGCGATTGTCGATCTGTAACCAAGCAAACAATCAAAAGACATTGATGGATCACACTATTAGTAAATCACCAAATACAAGGTAGGTTTCAGTACAGAGTCCAGGAGTGAGCCATTGCTGATCTGTAACCAACCAAACAATCAAATGACATTGATGGATCACATAGTAAATCAACAAATACAAGGCAGGCTTCAGTACAGGGAGTCCTGGAGTAAGCCGTTGCCAATCTGTAACCAACCAAACAATGCAAACACATCAGTGGATTACATAGTTTCAGTGATCTTCAGGGATAAATTATAATACAATTATATTCCTACATTGTGAAACACCCTGCCAGATTCTCACCCGAGCCAGTATTAGGATTACATAGTACATCACCAAATACCATGCAGGCTTCAAGTAAGTACTTTAAGGAGTAGGACATTGCCAGTCTGTAACAACCATAAAAATGCAGCGATTTCAAGCTTTGTACACATCTTGCTAGCTGATGTGGTGTCTCAGCCTTGTTAGCGGACATTTTTTTATATCATCTCCTAGCCCCACCCCACCCCACCCCACCCCACTACACATGTATTGCACCCTAGAGATTGGACAGAATACAAAGACAATATTATGTAATATTGTAAATGTATTGTAGCCAAGATGCCAATGTTCCCTTTGCAAAAACAATTCTTAATTACCCTAAATAGTCCAGGATAATAGCTTTTAGTTGAGCCCAAATACCAATGAATGGCATGCAATATACACGTAACTACTATACTTACTGCTGTAGAGGAGATAATGCTGGACATATCTGTATCATCTCCAACTGGACGAAACCGTCGCTCATCCTGAAGATCACAAAATCACTGCTGTTGTAAACAATTATTTCCAACCTTGATGAATCACAGAACCATTAGAATACCAAGCTAGTTACAAATTATCTCCTTGGGAATACAATGACATGTCGGCAAAGAATACCCACTCAGTTTAAAGCTGGACATGGGAAAGTTTTAGAGCAAGGCATGTCAATTATTCTTGTCCGTGTGAGTATGATTTAACGTCATTTACAGCATTCTGATTGGCTTACATATGGAGAAAACTGGAAGAAGATCAAGCCAATTATATTGTATCAGTAATAGTTCAATGAAGGAAATTCCTTACCTGAGGCAGATATCTGTTATCTTGTGGTCTGGTGTATGTTTGGGGCAGCAGGTCATCATTTCCAAATCTCTCATCATCACTTCACAAAGAAAGAAACAAACTAATTGTTACTTAGGTGTCATATCTGATCACCAAGATAATTTGTTGTTGTTGTAGTGACAGTTCCCTGACCGGTAGTTTAACCACCAACACCTGGCTTACGAACCCAGTGCCATACCATCTGAGCTATGAAGGAAAATTCCCACTTGCTACATGCTAGTACAGGCACTGGTGAACTCGCTTCCTACCACACTGTTCTCCATCACGAAGTACCACCATCCTCATTCCCAATTATCCTTAGGGCTGGCCTGACTAGCTTCCCCATTCTCTCCCTCCATGCACGCAGCACCCCATCCTTCCCAGCAACAGTGAACTCAACAATCAAATCATCATGAACCACAGTTTCTACACTTCCTCATCGGAACATGACCATCGACCCAACCCACTACCGCGAGGATCCTACCGGCGATGACAATGTTGTAGTGGCCGAGTTCCCCGGCTGGGAGTTGAACCACCAACCCATGGCGGACGAACCCAGCGCCCTACCGAGCTAAGGAGAAATTACCGCTATATGCTGGTACACTGATGAGCTCGCTTCCTACCCCACTTTCAAGAAATAATCTATTGTGAAGATGTACAGTTAAAATGATTCAAACCCTCGAATAAAGGGGAGATCAGTCAATACTACATTGGACTGGAGTCAAACCTTTGAATAAAGGAGGAATCAGTCAATACTGCATTGAGCTGACGTCGAACCTATGAATAAGTGGAGACGAGGGTCTTGAAAGTGTGATTTCATCTCACTATAGTTCTACCCCCGGCCATACGTGCTTACGGTGGTTCATGCCTCCAACAACATTGGCGACATCATTACTGAGGGTTATTTCCCTTTTAGTAACTCTTCCAATGTTATATATTGCCTTTTCCAACAAGAGACGTTATCAGGGGAGGTAATGACGTCGCAAATATTAGCAAACTATCGGGATAGGGACAATCAAAGCTTTTTATATGAAAAAGTAGATCGAACACCCCCACTTTTTACTTAATTAATAAAAAGATCAAATGGTGGGGAAGCAGTGTTTAGAATATCAGCATAAGTCACCGGATGATTTTTAAATACTTCCTGGAGCTGGGGTCAAACCTTTGAGGATTATCAGTTAACTCATTCGCTACCCGCAGCGGCTAGAGCCGTCGCCAGACTGCAGCTGTGCTTCCCTGGGAACGTCTAAACCCGCGGATATGGCGCAAAACATAACTGTCGTGGGAAAATAGAATTTTCATATCTAAGCATTGTCAAATGTAATTAAAGGCCTATATGTTTACGAAGCTTATTTTCTCACGTAACAATTTCCGAAATTTGGATTTGACTAACAGAAAAATTATTTCAAGATCGTTGTTTGAAAACGCAGATAAAAAATAAAATCACGAAAATTTCCAAATGAAGTCGGCCGTATACACTGCTGTTGGAATTCTTATTTTCCTGGTCTATTCAGGAAGAAATATCACGTAAACCATACATATATCGGAAGATAAGATCGCTATCTATCCGATTATATATAAAGCATTTTCGTATTGAATGAAAAATATAACGAAATAAAACTATATTCCGAGAAGAGATCTGTGAGAAAATCGCGCAGTTTTGGCCGACATTTGCAAATGTTCAAATACCTTGAAGTGGCATCCGATTCCTTGAGAAATCTGACGAATTCACGAGATATTTTCTGTCAAATTTTCTGTCAAGGTACAGGTATATATCCATTGTTGAGAATTCCTACGATCGTATACGTTTGGTAAATTTATTTCCCAAATATTCTGCTATTGTCCGACACCAACTTGTCAGAATTTCGCTCCATCTTTTCTGTTTTGATTTCTCCAAACGAAACCCGCGGTGAATGACGCAACCCGATTGGCTCGCCTTGTCACATGAACGCTCTTATCCAATCCACTTGCCCAAAGCAACGGGCTTATCAGAAAGATCGTTTCTGAACATCCTTTTTCAATCCAATCAAATCTTTCGTTTCACTTGCCAACCGACGGTGATTGTACTACGAGAAGAAAGCTGAATGAATGGGCTTTACAATGGTACGTCATTCATTGAAATCGGTTCAGGGAAACGGAGCATGGACGCGATTGAATCAGACGAGAAAAAAAAACTTCTACTTCATTATTTTGCGCGTAATATCATCACTATCAACGAAAATTTCTACCAGATCAAAACTTTAATTTATAAGTAATATGTGGATGAAATAAATTATGGAAATTATCATCTTTATCCAGGGAATGTACATGTATACTACAATCAGCTATAAATTTTACCAGCCAGAGATTACGTACATCTGAAACCAGACCATGACAATTTCGATGTTATTTTTGTTGAAGCATTTTTTCAAACAGATAAAAACATGTTTTCATGAAGTTTGCATGCATAATTTCATGTATAATTATAAAAATATAAACACAAACACAATTTCTGATGTTTGTGTATTTCATGGAGATATAAAGTTTCAAATTTTATTCACTTTCATAAACAAAATATTTTTGAAATGAACTTTTGGTCGACAGTTTCTGTGATGGATGTTCGTGCACTGCACGCATTGAAACTCAGCTGTGGAGCTACTGGTACTGAGGCCAGAAACGAAGCTCGGTAGTGAATGAGTTAATACTGCTTTGGGCTGGGGTCAAAACTTTTGGGGGTTCAGTATCAGGTAATGCCGTCTGGGGCTGGGTCAAACCTTCGCTTGGTAATGGAGGTAGAATATTCCAAGATATGGTGCTTGTAAAATGCCACCCAAATAGTCTAGATATCACAAAATGGCAGGAAATTTCAATAAGCATGATGAACACAAATCACATGCAATTCCACTTTGAAGTTTTCAATTTCTTTCAGACTTATGTGTCTATGTTCAAGAATGTCTTATACTAGGTTTGTAATACATTTTCAGCACAAGCAAATGAGTGCTGTTCCAGAAAAAGTAGATATGCCTAGAGAAGGCACTTTTTTTTTTGCCCCCACCACCTATGTAATCAAATATAATTTTACCCCCAACACCCATATTATTGAATATAATATGTAACCAATCACCACACATACATTGTAACTCACTTTATCCATCAGGAAACCACCCATGTAACTCTCTTACCCCATGACCCACACATAAATATATAAAGTGCCTTCTGTCCCCCACAGCCCTAAACGTAAATGGCTCTAAGGTCGCCAAAACTTTGATTAATATTGGCAAATCGATAACACCGAGTCATTTGAATGTCCAGCTTGATAACGAGTACTAACCTTCCAGGAGCACTGCTACCATCACCGCCACCTCCACCATCCCCGGGAACAGGGGAGGTAACTACCTCTCCTTCAGCAGATTGTCTCACGGAGAGGTCCTGTTCTTGTCTGCCAAAACTATCCATGCAGTGATCACTTCTGCCTTCAAGACCTAAACACACAATGAAATGAAGTGACTAAAATACAGAATGAATTTGAGTGACCTGAATGAAGACTGAAATTGACTGACAAATCTCAGGCACACAACCATTAACAACATTGATCATCAAATCACAGGTACACTTGAATGTCAGAAACTAAATCTTAGGATGGTGGGGGGGGGGGGTTGTGGGTGAAATTTGGTTCAATGTCACACTTAAGGTTATTTCACTCGTGGTGACAGCCAGTTTGAATGGTGGAGGAAGTATGTGTACCCGAAGGCAACCACCGTCCGGAATAAGGAATGCACACACGAGAAAAACCAAACAACTGAGTCTAAGATTTTTCTTCAGGATATTTTGTGTAGAATATCATGAAAAAGAAATACGAGGTAAAAAGTGAATTGGGAGAATCGTAATGAGGACAGACCTGGCCTAGCTGTCCTTGATCGGTCTTCTCCACTGTCTTCACTGATCCCTACACCATGTTGTCTGTGATCTCCATTACTGCCCGTCACTGCCATCGCCTGTATTGTATACACATACATGTTAATTGATTACTTCTCTATGTGACATCATGGATACATGCTCAACAAGCCACTTCTCAATGATACATCATGGATGCTTAACGAATGTGTAACTCACAGAAATAGTGATTTTTCAGCTAAAAATATTCGCAAGTTTTGCTGTGATATTTTCAGAGTGATTTTTTCCAGCTAAAAATATTCGCAAGTTTTGCTGTGATATTTTCACATTCCCTCCAGTATGTATTGGTAATGGTGGAAGGGCTACAAAATTTCATTTACATGGAGAGTACAATTTTGTTTTGCAAAAGGATGATTCATTCTACAATGAAGTGGTACGAACAATACTTTAGTTATCTGATAAAACGAGAGATCCTGAAGGATCTTGGCGCCCACCATTGTCCGATAATTGTAAGCTAATGACTAGAGGATCTTTTTGACCATTGTTACTAAGAAAAAACGATTGATTTGTAATTTTGTTTACAGAATTTCGAATCTGAGCGAAAAAGATCGGAAAAGGGACACTGAAAAACACCAAGATATAATCTAAGTTTCAGGAGTTTCAAGATTTCTAGAAACTGTACTTATGTCGGTTGTTATAATACAAGAGAAATGAGCAAAGTTAGTCTGAAAGTGAAAGTACATGTACGGAGGATCCTTCGCCTTTGTTTTCTATTTTTTTTTTTTTGCACGTGTCATCATTGGGTACTGGAACCGAGGACCAATCTCTTTGACACTTTGGCATGAGCTATGAAACATACTTAAGATTTCATAATTAGGAACGAATGCTAATTCTGTTCTGTTTACTGGGCTAGTTTGAGATACCACTTTTAAGATACCATGCTCGAAAATAGTAAGATGGTACAAGGGATCCGGTCCGCGCAGTAATGTTGAAACTTCAAGTGCCTGAATCCTGATTATCTCCCTTGGATCGAAACATGCAGTAGTCTACAGTTGTCGAGTTGTGACGTTGAGTCACAAGAATGACGTCCCCTCATGTAACCGACCCGCTGGCAGACGAAAGGATGGAGCAGTTCACTTGCTACTGCATGGACTAAAGAAAACTGATTTAAAATTTGAAGAAATACACTTTAATTCCGAATTATTTGAACTCCTTGATATGGGAGGTGAAGGTATGGATGTTCTCTATAGTCAATATATAGAATATGCCCCACCGTTTGATCCGCCGACTCTTGTGATGCAACGTCACAACTCGAGAATACCGTATTAATTTGAAGTGTAACTTGGATTTTCGAATCGGACTAAAAAAGGTATCTTGCACTACTAGGCCCCATGTGGGACCTGTGTATCAAATTTCAGAAAGATCCATGAAATATTCCTGAGAATTCACGATAACAATGTTTCAAGGGGAAATTCAAGATGGCCGCCTTGTGGCCATGTTGGATTTTCGATTCGGACCGAAAAAGGTATCTTGCACAACTAGACAAGGAGAACCTGTGTACCAAATTTAACAAAGATCCATGCAGTAGTTCCTGCGAAATCACGATAATAAAATGGGAAAATCCAAGATGGCCACCTGGTGACCATATTGGATTTTCGATTCGGACCGAAAAAGGCATCTTGCATATAGAGACCCTAAGGGGAACCTGTGTACCAAATTTGAGAAAGATCCATGCAATATTTCCTGAGAAATGACGATAAAGTTTCATGGAAAGATCCAAGATGGCTGCCTGGTGGCCATACTGGATTTTCAAATCGGACCGGGAAAGGTATCTTGCACAACTAGACACCAAGGGGAACCTGTGTACCAAATTTGAGAAAGATCCATGCAGTACTTCCTGAGAAATGAAGATAAATTTTCATGGGGAAATCCAAGATGGCTGCCTGGTGGCCATATTGGATTTTCGAATCGGACCAAAAAGGGTATCTTGCACAACTACACCCCAAGGGGAACCTGTGTACCAAATTTGAGAGAGATCCATGCAGTAGTTCCTGAGAAATCGCGATAACAAGGTTTCATGGGTAAATCCAAGATGGCTGGCTGGTGGCCATATTGGATTTTCGAATCGGACCAGAAAAGGTATCTTGCACAACTAGACCCTAAGGGGAACCTGTGTACCAAATTTGAGAGAGAACCATGCAGTAGTTCCTGAGAAATCGCGATAACAAGGTTTCATGGGGAAATCCAAGATGGCTGCCTGGTGACCATGTTGGATTTTCGAATCGGACCAGAAAAGGTATCTTGCACAACTAGACCCTAAGGGGAACCTGTGTACCAAATTTGAGAAAGATCCATGAACTAGTTCCTGAGAAATCGCGATAACAAGATTTCATGGAGAAATCCAAGATGGCTGCCCGGTGGCCATATTGGATTTTCGAATCGGACCAGAAAAGGTATCTTGCACAACTAGACCCCAAGGGGAACCTGTGTACCAAATTTGAGAAAGATCCATGCAGTAGTTCCTGAGAAATCGCGATAACAAGATTTCATCGGGAAATCCAAGATGGCTGCCCGGTGGCCATATTGGATTTTCGAATCGGACCAAAAAAGGTATCTTGCACAACTAGACCCCAAGGGGAACCTGTATACCAAATTTAAGAAAGATCCATGCAGTAGTTCCTGAGAAATCGCGATAACAAGGTTTCATGGGGAAATCCAAGATGGCTGCCTGGTGGCCATATTGGATTTTCGAATCGGACCAGAAAAGGTATCTTGCACAACTAGACCCTATGGGGAACCTGTGTACCAAATTTGAGAAAGATCCATGAAGCAGTTCCTGAGAAATCGCGATAACAAGATTTCATGGGGAAATTCAAGATGGCTGCCCGGTGGCCATATTGGATTTTCGAATCGGACCAGAAAAGGTATCTTGCACAACTAGACCCCAAGGGGAACCTGTGTACCAAATTTGAGAAAGATCCATGCAGTAGTTCCTGAGAAATGGCGATAACAAGAATTGTTTACGGACGGACTGACTGACGGACGGACGACGGACGAAAAGTGATTCGAACAGCCCACCATCTGGTGATGGTGAGCTAAAAAAGGCACCACGACATGGTCAACGAGGGATAACTCAGGGCCCAGAAATACCATTTGTCAGGCCATTATTTATATATCATGTCTGTACAGAGAGCATACCCTGCGTACAGCCTCAAGTTCATCCTCTGTGTCAATGTCACTGGCATCATGTTGAAGGTCAGCTGTGGAGGACACCATCTTTTCATCATAATACATCTCATTATCTGCAAACAACGAAAACTGCATTTAGACATGAAACCTTGAGACCAGACCTTGAAAGTAAACTGAACCCGAAATTTGGTCTTACGATGGGATAAGCCAAATAATTATATGCAGAAATCAAAAGTTGATGACTCTACATCTACATGTACACGGATTATAACAAGGCACTTCTATTATTTCCCACAAATGAATCAATTTTATTTACAAAACAAAGATAATTTAACTTGGCTGTAAATGATCATAGCTTGGATCTGTGTATCTGATTGATGCCGAGTAACAACTATGAGACATTCCCAACAGCATAATTCTGCATTACATGGAGGAGGATGAAATAAGACCATACAAAGTTAATGTCTTGTTTCTCAAGTTTCGTCACAAGGATGGTTTTCTCAATGCTGGACCCTTTTATTTATTTTTTTTTTTTCTTCTGAACCCAAATGCTCCAGATTGCAAGATATTTACCACCCGTCAGTCTCAAAAAAGATAACTAAAATAATTTGTTTGGCCACAACAGAGTGAACAATCCATATATGTGCAAACTTCTTCCACTTTGGCTGATTTGTGCCCGTTTCATATAAACATACCTGCCTTGACTTTTGTAAAGTCTGAAAAGTATGATTGCAAATGGAGCCAAAACGGATCACTGCATTAAAAGCATAAACCTGAAGCAGGTTTCCAGAAAAACTGTGCATTGTCAATTTGTAAAAGATACTGTTTACTGATTATACATGTAGCTTCTATTTCCGCGAGGAACTCATTATTTTTATCTACGCGTCTTGTTCTACATGCATATGGTTTTCATATTGTTTAAAGAATTTGTTGCCACCATTTTCAAGATTTCTTTTCGCGGACCCTAAACTGTAAAGGGGGGGGGGGAGGGGATCTTAACATAGAATTGTAAAGGGGAGAGGATCTTATCATAGAATTGTACAGGAGAGAGGATCTTACCATAGAATTGAACAGATTGATCAGGCAAGAGGATCTTAGGATAGAATTGTACAAGGAGGAGGATCTTACCATGGGATTATAAAGGAGAGAAGATCTTACCATAGAATTGAACAAGGAGGAGGATTTTACCGTGGAATTGTGAAGGAGAGAGGATCTTACCATAGAATTGTACAGGGAGGAGGATCTTACCTTGGAATTGTAAAGGAGAGATGATCTACCATAGAATTGTACAGGGGAGAGGATCTTACCATAGAATTGTAAAGGAGAGATGATCCACCATAGAATTGTACAGGAGAGAGAATCTTACCATAGAATTGTACAGGAGAGAGGATCTTACCATAGAATTGTAAAGGAGAGATGATCTACCATAGAATTGTACAGGGAGGAGGATCTAACCACGGAATTGTACAGGAGAGAGGATAGAGTTGTACAGGGGAGAGGATCTTACCATAGAATTGTAAAGGAGAGATGATCTACCATAGAATTGAACAGGGAGGAGGATCTAACCACGGAATTGTACAGGAGAGAGGATAGAGTTGTACAGGGGAGAGGATCTTACCATAGAATTGTAAAGGAGAGATGATCTACCATAGAATTGTACAGGAGAGATGATCTACCATAGAATTGTACAGGAGAGAGGATCTTAACACAGTATTGTATAGGGGAGAACATTTTGATATCAAATTGTAAAGGGGGGCGAGGATCTCACCACAGAATTGTACAGGGGAGGGAATCTTACCATAGAATTGTACAAGTGAGAGGATCTTAAAATCTAATTGTACAGGGAGAGGATCTTACCATAGAATTGTACAGGGTAGAGGATCTTACCATAGAATTGTACAAGTGAGAGGATCTTAACATAGAATTGTACAGAATAAAGGATCTTAACACAGAATTGTGCAGGAGAGAGGATCTTACCATAGAATTGTACAGGGGTGATTATTTTACCAAAGCATTGTACAGGAGAGAAGATCTTACCATAGAATTGTACAGGGGTGATTATTTTACCAAAGCATTGTACAGGAGAGAGGATCTTACCATAGAATTGTACAGGAGAGAGGATCTTACCATAGAATTGTACAGGAGAGAGGATCTTACCATAGAATTGTACAGGAGAGAGGATCTTAACATAGAATTGTACAGGGATGATTATTTTACCAAAGCATTGTACAGGAGAGAGGATCTTACCATAGAATTGTACAGGAGAGAGGATCTTATCATAGAATTGTACAGGAGAGAGGATCTTACCATAGAATTGTACAGGGATGATTATTTTACCAAAGCATTGTACAGGAGAGAGGATCTTACCATAGAATTGTACAGGAGAGAGGATCTATCATAGAATTGCACAAGAGAGAGGATCTTACCATAGAATTGTACAGGAGAGAGGATCTTACCATAGAATTGTACAGGAGAGAGGATCTTACCATAGAATTGTACAGGAGAGAGGATCTTAACATAGAATTGTACAGGGGTGATTATTTTACCAAAGCATTGTACAGGAGAGAGGATCTTACCATAGAATTGTACAAGAGAGAGGATCTTACCATAGAATTGTACAAGAGAGAGGATCTTACCATAGAATTGTAAAGGAGAGATGATCTACCATAGAATTGCACAGGAGAGAGGATCTTACCATAGAATCTTACCATAGAATTGTACAGGAGAGAGGATCTTACCATAGAATTGTACAGGAGAGAGGATCTTAACATAGAATTGTACAGGGGTGATTATTTTACCAAAGCATTGTACAGGAGAGAGGATCTTACCATAGAATTGTACAGGAGAGAGGATCTTACCATAGAATTGTACAGGAGAGAGGATCTATCATAGAATTGCACAAGAGAGAGGATCTTACCATAGAATTGTACAGGCAGGAGGATCTTACCATAGAATTGTACAGGGGTGATTATTTTACCAAAGCATTGTACAGGAGAGAGGATCTTACCATAGAATTGTAAAGGAGAGATGATCTACCATAGAATTGCACAGGAGAGAGGATCTTACCATAGAATTGTATAGGGGAGAACATTTTGATATAGAATTGTAAAGGGGGGCGAGGATCTCACCACAGAATTGTACAGGGGAGGGAATCTTACCATAGAATTGTACAAGTGAGAGGATCTTAAAATGTCATTGTACAGGGAGAGGATCTTACCATAGAATTGTACAGGGTAGAGGATCTTACCATAGAATTGTACAAGTGAGAGGATCTTAACATAGAATTGTACAGGATAGAGGATCTTAACACAGAATTGTACAGGAGAGAGGATCTTACCATAGAGTTGTACAGGGGTGATCAGGCCACGACATTTGACGCGAACGATCGTTTCGTTCGCGTATCGGTTATGCAGAATCAAATTCCCGCGAACGGAAAATCGGTTACGCGACTCGTGAGTTACACTCGTTTTTCTGTCATTGGTATTGTCTTGTTCCTTGTAAAGAAGGATGAGTGATCGCTGCCACTGAAGGCTGCTAGGCGTGCGGTTTGAAACTCGCCCAGAAAATCAATGTCAAAAAATCATCGCTTTCTTCGCTTGGCGAAGACATCTAACAACACGCTTGATACAGGAAGCGGAACTAAACTCAGGTGTGAGACATGCGCAGATCACGATATAACGACAGGGCCTCGACTACAGTCATAGGGCGCCCACAGTCTGCGACACGTGCCTTACAACAGAAGATTGGCCAACACCAAATCAAGCGCTCCCATTGCTCGCTGATTGACGGGAAACTTGTACAACCTGTGAAGTGCAACTCTACCGTCTCAACATGAACTCGAGCAAGAGACTACATAGACACGTCAAACTCCATGTGCTTTCGGTTTCAGTTGGCGGGACGACGGGAATACGAGCACAAATTTACCATGTGGTTTTCTTCGCTGATAGTAGTGAGATACACTTTGAAATAAAACTACCGTTCTAAAGTTAGAATTCCAAAAGAAAACTGTAGTTCATTGACGACGACGTACATGACTGAAGATTATGCGGAGTCCAGTTTTCGTTTTTGTACTTTCGTAATTTGTCAATCTCCAAAGAATGACCTCTGCAAGTATTCACCAACATCACACAAACTATATTCAGATTATGGTTGAAATATTGCTAAATGCCTTGACCAAACTGATTAAATAATAAAAAATACAGTGTTTTATTATAATTATAAAACTTTTTTTTAATTCTTGTAAGGACCAAAACAGGAATCGTGAATGAAATTAAGCAGAGTCCATAAAGTGGTGACACTGACAGAGTCCATTTAACCCAGGTTCTGGTGGTTGCTTACATTGATGACATACAGCATTTTGTTAAATTCTGGGTAACCTTTTCACGTAACCTTTGGGTTAGGCAGTCAAGTTTGACGTAACCTAACCCATAGGTTACGCAACTGCAGTACCCGTAACCCTTTTTTGGGTTACGCAATGATCTCAAATGTCATGGCCTGGTGATTATTTTACCAAAGCATTGTACAGGAGAGAGGATCTTACCATAGAATTGTACAGGGGTGATTATTTTACCAAAGCATTGTACAGGAGAGAGGATCTTACCATAGAATTGTACAGGAGAGAGGATCTTACCATAGAATTGTACAGGAGAGAGGATCTTAACATAGAATTGTACAGGGGTGATTATTTTACCAAAGCATTGTACAGGAGAGAGGATCTTACCATAGAATTGTACAGGAGAGAGGATCTTACCATAGAATTGTACAGGGGTGATTATTTTACCAAAGCATTGTACAGGAGAGAGGATCTTACCATAGAATTGTACAGGAGAGAGGATCTTACCATAGAATTGTACAGGAGGATCTTACCATAGAATTGTACAGGAGAGAGGATCTTAACATAGAATTGTACAGGAGACAGGATCTTACCATAGAATTGTACAGGAGAGAGAATCTTACCATAGAATTGTACAGGAGAGAGGATCTTACCATAGAATTGTACAGGAGAGAGGATCTTAACATAGAATTGTACAGGGGTGATTATTTTACCAAAGCATTGTACAGGAGAGAGGATCTTACCATAGAATTGTACTGGAGAGAGGATCTTACCATAGAATTGTACAGGGGTGATTATTTTACCAAAGCATTGTACAGGAGAGAGGATCTTACCATAGAATTGTACAGGAGAGAGGATCTTACCATAGAATTGTACAGGAGAGAGGATCTTACCATAGAATTGTACAGGGTAGAGGATCTTACCATAGAATTGTACAAGTGAGAGGATCTTAACATAGAATTGTACAGGATAGAGGATCTTAACACAGAATTGTACAGGAGAGAGGATCTTACCATAGACTTGTACAGGGGTGATCAGGCCACGACATTTGACGCGAACGATCGTTTCGTTCGCGTATCGGTTATGCAGAATCAAATTCCCGCGAATGGAAAATCGGTTACGCGACTCGTGAGTTACACTCGTTTTTCTGTCATTGGTATTGTCTTGTTCCTTGTAAAGAAGGATGAGTGATCGCTGCCACTGAAGGCTGCTAGGCGTGCGGTTTGAAACTCGCCCAGAAAATCAATGTCAAAAAATCATCGCTTTCTTCGCTTGGCGAAGACATCTAACAACACGCTTGATACAGGAAGCGGAACTAAACTCAGGTGTGAGACATGCGCAGATCACGATATAACGACAGGGCCTCGACTACAGTCATAGGGCGCCCACAGTCTGCGACACGTGCCTTACAACAGAAGATTGGCCAACACCAAATCAAGCGCTCCCATTGCTCGCTGATTGACGGGAAACTTGTACAACCTGTGAAGTGCAACTCTACCGTCTCAACATGAACTCGAGCAAGAGACTACATAGACACGTCAAACTCCATGTGCTTTCGGTTTCAGTTGGCGGGACGACGGGAATACGAGCACAAATTTACCATGTGGTTTTCTTCGCTGATAGTAGTGAGATACACTTTGAAATAAAACTACCGTTCTAAAGTTAGAATTCCAAAAGAAAACTGTAGTTCATTGACGACGACGTACATGACTGAAGATTATGCGGAGTCCAGTTTTCGTTTTTGTACTTTCGTAATTTGTCAATCTCCAAAGAATGACCTCTGCAAGTATTCACCAACATCACACAAACTATATTCAGATTATGGTTGAAATATTGCTAAATGCCTTGACCAAACTGATTAAATAATAAAAAATACAGTGTTTTATTATAATTATAAAACTTTTTTTTAATTCTTGTAAGGACCAAAACAGGAATCGTGAATGAAATTAAGCAGAGTCCATAAAGTGGTGACACTGACAGAGTCCATTTAACCCAGGTTCTGGTGGTTGCTTACATTGATGACATACAGCATTTTGTTAAATTCTGGGTAACCTTTTCACGTAACCTTTGGGTTACGCAGTCAAGTTTGACGTAACCTAACCCATAGGTTACGCAAAGGTCAAAATCACACAATTTGATCATTTTACGTAAAATTTAAACTTTACTTTCTAGACAGATGCAATGCAGCATATGGTAAGATATTGCCTTAGGTGTCTGAGATTGATAGTGATTAAAAATAAAAATAGAAATTTAGACACCAGTGGCGCCACCTATATGCAGCAAAATTTAAGTCAGTGGAGTCGAGATTTCAGTGATATATTCAATATTATATATATGGTCTATCTTTTTGCATACATGAACTGGGCTGGTTATGTTTTTATTGTTAATAGTACTAACCACTAAAATCAAATAGAATTTTTTTAACATTTCCTTGTTTCATCCTGAAATTATATTTTGGAAAACATCCTAGAGACATGTAACGCTGTCACGATTTTGCACTTACTTGTTTCTGTAGCTATTTAGTGAGTAGGAGGACATGGTTCCAATACATATATTTTCTTTCAACCTTCCTAGCCTAGTATAAATGCTGACATAAGATAACAATACTAATATTTGCTTAATTACTCCTATGAGCGTGACAGTGTTACATTTTTTCCGTGTGACAGCGTTACAATCATCAAATGTAACATGAAATGTAACCCTGTCACGTGAGGCACTGGTTAATGATTTACACAAGCTCTGGGATAGCGTTTTCCCAATTTCTGGGACACTGTCGGTTCAACAGCTGGAAGCTGATGGCCCTCATGTGTCAAAGAGAATCAAGTACAGAAAATTCTTTAGTAGTCAGGCATATTTCACTCATTCATTTGACCATGTAAACCAGCCAACAATAAATGAGGGTTTCGATCAGCCAGAAGACACAAATGACCAAACTGCCGGTAAGTCTGAAATTTCCAGACCTGGTGACTACTTCTTGGTGAGATACGACTTAGAAAAAACTAAAATCGATTTTATAGCTCAAGAGAATGTAACATTTTTACACAGACATCCATCGTCGGACACCAAGTTCTGTTATCCAGAACTTGATGTGACAAATTCAGATATTAACAAAGCTTGGTGATCCTATATTGGATGCACGTAATATTGTCAAGTTCACGAGAGATCCATTTACAGAAGTAGAGCCATAAATTTTCATGGCTTTGTTCTTCGATTTTGGCTCTTTTTAAAATAATTTGAAGAATTAGTTAATGATATTCAACACTTTCTGGTACCAGGTGTTCAAAACTGATTTCAGTATTCTATGTTGTATTCTTAATAACAGTTGCTGATATGGGATATAGAGTTATTGTGGCTTGAATGTTTTCTTGTTAAATAACACTGTTAATGATAACATGGCATTGTGACTAACGTCGCAGGACCTACGAAGTAGGGTTTGATATGATTTAAGTGTGTACCTTGACCTGAGACATGTTTTTGTCAATTTCGAGGTTTATAGGTCACCTAAGTAGGTCAAATTGTCATCAAAAGTAGGTCAGCTCAGAACTTGCTGGTAACAGTCTCTTAATGCACATTCATGCCAAAAATCAAGGTTGTAATGTCAATGGTTCATAGGAATACGGGAGACAGTCGAGAGATGATTTGGGGGCCCTCTATCTAGAAATACGGGAGATGGTCGAGAGATGACTTGGGGGCCCTCTATCTAGAAATAACCTGAAATCCTCTCAAAATTTTGAGGTTTATAGGTCACCTAAGTAGGTCAGCTCAGAACTTGCTGATAACAGTCCCTTAATGCATGTTCATGCCAAAAATCAAGTCAACGGTTCTCCTTATTTTGTCGACGAAAGGATTCGGATGGACTGACTGACTGATTACTCATTACCGGACAATTTGCAAATGAGAGCCTACTTCGTACGAACAAGAAGTTAATTTGTCCCATGAGTTGATGAGCATTTCTGCCACTTTCACTGTCATATCGACAGTGCATAATAATAGTTAGAAAGTGGAGTATAAAACTTTCAAGAAAAGTGGACACCAGTAGCAAATGAACGGTAGCCAGAATTTGGTCTATGACTTTGTAATTTCTTGGTCTATGAATTTCTTAACTTCTTGGTCAATGAATTTGTTAACTTCTACTTTTGAATGTCCTGTATACATGTAAAAGTGTGGACATATAGTATGTGAAATCTTAACTAGACGCTCCTGTACAGTAATCATGTGATGTATGATATTGAATTTTCCAATTATTAAATGGTGGTACGTATACTGAGTTTGAGATTGTGCCAAACTGTGGTGCAGAATACAATTTGAGGATATAATTAAAAATCTGAAGCTTTCTTTGTCACTTCCTTAATGTTTTGTCAAAACAGTCCATTCTGGTTGAAGTAATATCAGTAGTGTAACGCTGTCACAATTTTTTGTAACGCTGTCACACCGATATAAATCCTCCTGGAAACAGAAATATCACAAAGTGATTTTGGGCTACAGGTCAACTATGGAGATTGATTACTTAGCCAACAGAAAATGCAAGAGGACATCCAAAGCTTGCACATAATTCACAGGATTTTGCATAAAAATCTGACCAGCGTCAAAACTGGTGTTTTAGCCGTAACGCTGTCACGCATTGCAAATCATGTTTGATTTTTGGCATCTGCTCACCTTTTTCATTGATTTCCTTGTAACAGAAAGGGACACATGTATTTTATTCAAAACCCATAATATAAGGTTAATTCATGTACAAGTAAGTAAACTGTTGAGCTTGATACCTCAGCAACTCTTCTCTGAATGTAACGCTGTCACCGTGACCCGTAACCCTTTTTTGGGTTACGCAATGATCTCAAATGTCATGGCCTGGTGATTATTTTACCAAAGCATTGTACAGGAGAGAGGATCTTACAATAGAGTTGTACAGGGGTGATTATTTTACCAAAGCATTGTACAGGAGAGAGGATCTTACCATAGAATTGTACAGGAGAGAGGATCTTACCATAGAATTGTACAGGAGAGAGGATCTTAACATAGAATTGTACAGGGGTGATTATTTTACCAAAGCATTGTACAGGAGAGAGGATCTTACCATAGAATTGTACAGGAGAGAGGATCTTACCATAGAATTGCACAGGGGTGATTATTTTACCAAAGCATTGTACAGGAGAGAGGATCTTACCATAGAATTGTACAGGAGAGAGGATCTTACCATAGAATTGTACAGGAGAGAGGATCTTACCATAGAATTGTAAAGGAGAGATGATCTACCATAGAATTGCACAGGAGAGAGGATCTTACCATAGAATCTTACCATAGAATTGTACAGGAGAGAGGATCTTACCATAGAATTGTACAGGAGAGAGGATCTTAACATAGAATTGTACAGGGGTGATTATTTTACCAAAGCATTGTACAGGAGAGAGGATCTTACCATAGAATTGTACAGGAGAGAGGATCTTACCATAGAATTGTACAGGAGAGAGGATCTTACCATAGAATTGTACAGGGGTGATTATTTTACCAAAGCATTGTACAGGAGAGAGGATCTTACCATAGAATTGTACAGGAGAGAGGATCTATCATAGAATTGCACAAGAGAGAGGATCTTACCATAGAATTGTACAGGCAGGAGGATCTTACCATAGAATTGTACAGGGGTGATTATTTTACCAAAGCATTGTACAGGAGAGAGGATCTTACCATAGAATTGTAAAGGAGAGATGATCTACCATAGAATTGCACAGGAGAGAGGATCTTACCATAGAACTGTACAGGCAGGAGGATCTTACCATAGAATTGTATAGGGGAGAACATTTTGATATAGAATTGTAAAGGGGGGCGAGGATCTCACCACAGAATTGTACAGGGGAGGGAATCTTACCATAGAATTGTACAAGTGAGAGGATCTTAAAATGTCATTGTACAGGGAGAGGATCTTACCATAGAATTGTACAGGGTAGAGGATCTTACCATAGAATTGTACAAGTGAGAGGATCTTAACATAGAATTGTACAGGATAGAGGATCTTAACACAGAATTGTACAGGAGAGAGGATCTTACCATAGAGTTGTACAGGGGTGATCAGGCCACGACATTTGACGCGAACGATCGTTTCGTTCGCGTATCGGTTATGCAGAATCAAATTCCCGCGAACGGAAAATCGGTTACGCGACTCGTGAGTTACACTCGTTTTTCTGTCATTGGTATTGTCTTGTTCCTTGTAAAGAAGGATGAGTGATCGCTGCCACTGAAGGCTGCTAGGCGTGCGGTTTGAAACTCGCCCAGAAAATCAATGTCAAAAAATCATCGCTTTCTTCGCTTGGCGAAGACATCTAACAACACGCTTGATACAGGAAGCGGAACTAAACTCAGGTGTGAGACATGCGCAGATCACGATATAACGACAGGGCCTCGACTACAGTCATAGGGCGCCCACAGTCTGCGACACGTGCCTTACAACAGAAGATTGGCCAACACCAAATCAAGCGCTCCCATTGCTCGCTGATTGACGGGAAACTTGTACAACCTGTGAAGTGCAACTCTACCGTCTCAACATGAACTCGAGCAAGAGACTACATAGACACGTCAAACTCCATGTGCTTTCGGTTTCAGTTGGCGGGACGACGGGAATACGAGCACAAATTTACCATGTGGTTTTCTTCGCTGATAGTAGTGAGATACACTTTGAAATAAAACTACCGTTCTAAAGTTAGAATTCCAAAAGAAAACTGTAGTTCATTGACGACGACGTACATGACTGAAGATTATGCGGAGTCCAGTTTTCGTTTTTGTACTTTCGTAATTTGTCAATCTCCAAAGAATGACCTCTGCAAGTATTCACCAACATCACACAAACTATATTCAGATTATGGTTGAAATATTGCTAAATGCCTTGACCAAACTGATTAAATAATAAAAAATACAGTGTTTTATTATAATTATAAAACTTTTTTTTAATTCTTGTAAGGACCAAAACAGGAATCGTGAATGAAATTAAGCAGAGTCCATAAAGTGGTGACACTGACAGAGTCCATTTAACCCAGGTTCTGGTGGTTGCTTACATTGATGACATACAGCATTTTGTTAAATTCTGGGTAACCTTTTCACGTAACCTTTGGGTTACGCAGTCAAGTTTGACGTAACCTAACCCATAGGTTACGCAACTGCAGTACCCGTAACCCTTTTTTGGGTTACGCAATGATCTCAAATGTCATGGCCTGGTGATTATTTTACCAAAGCATTGTACAGGAGAGAGGATCTTACCATAGAATTGTACAGGGGTGATTATTTTACCAAAGCATTGTACAGGAGAGAGGATCTTACCATAGAATTGTACAGGAGAGAGGATCTTACCATAGAATTGTACAGGAGAGAGGATCTTAACATAGAATTGTACAGGGGTGATTATTTTACCAAAGCATTGTACAGGAGAGAGGATCTTACCATAGAATTGTACAGGAGAGAGGATCTTACCATAGAATTGTACAGGGGTGATTATTTTACCAAAGCATTGTACAGGAGAGAGGATCTTACCATAGAATTGTACAGGGGTGATTATTTTACCAAAGCATTGTACAGGAGAGAGGATCTTACCATAGAATTGTACAGGAGAGAGGATCTTACCATAGAATTGTACAGGAGAGAGGATCTTACCATAGAATTGTACAGGAGAGAGGATCTTAACATAGAATTGTACAGGAGACAGGATCTTACCATAGAATTGTACAGGAGAGAGAATCTTACCATAGAATTGTACAGGAGAGAGGATCTTAACATAGAATTGTACAGGGGTGATTATTTTACCAAAGCATTGTACAGGAGAGCGGATCTTACCATAGAATTGTACAGGAGAGAGGATCTTACCATAGAATTGTACAGGGGTGATTATTTTACCAAAGCATTGTACAGGAGAGAGGATCTTACCATAGAATTGTACAGGAGAGAGGATCTTACCATAGAATTGTACAGGAGGATCTTACCATAGAATTGTACAGGAGAGAGGATCTTAACATAGAATTGTACAGGAGACAGGATCTTACCATAGAATTGTACAGGAGAGAGAATCTTACCATAGAATTGTACAGGAGAGAGGATCTTACCATAGAATTGTACAGTGGAGAGGATCTTACCATAGAATTGTACAGGGGCGATTATTTTACCAAAGAATTGTACAGGAGAGAGGATCTTACCATAGAATTGTATAGCAGAGAGAATCTTACCATAGAATTGTATAGGAGAGATTATTTTACCAAAGAATTGTACAGGAGAGAGGATCTTACCGTAGAATTGTACAGGAGAGAGGATCTTACCATAGAATTGTACAGGAGAGAGAATCTTGCCGAAAAATTGTACAGGAGAGAGAATCTTGCCATAGAATTGTACAGGGAGGAGGATCTTAACATAGAATTGTACAGGGGGGGGATCTTACCA
>JAVTVY010049306.1:0-23799 GCA_036873755.1 Hanleya hanleyi
ACTGGAAAAATCATAATTCCGCAACCTCAAAACCTCGCATTAAAGATCTCTAGACGGGAAAAATGGAACTCCCCTATGCAACCATTCAAAAAAATTCGGTTACATTCAACACCGAAAAAGCTAGAATTTTCTGCTGAACTGATTGATACGCATCAGATTAGTGAAATGATGTGTGAGGATTTTGGGAACATGTCAGTTGAGGATTCCGAGTCACAGGCAAACAGTGTCTCTACGGAGTGCCATACGGACTTATCGACTTTGACCGATGACATTTACATGAAGTTGATGGATATGATGCCAGATGTAATCCAAACTCTGAAAGACGAGGGCCACATCGACATGTACATCAAATTCAACAGACTGTTACAAGAAAAGAAGCTGCCGATGCGAAATATTGCCTTTCTCTTATTCAAGGATGTTGTAGAATGGTACTCGGTTGATGATACTCGACACATTCGGTATTCTTCGGAGGTGAAGCAGTTCTGGAGGATGGGACTAAAACTTTTCAGAGGAAAGAGGTCAAGAAGTAGATGGAACCCTGAATCCTGCAAACTCCGTTATAAACTTCGCTGTCCCAGACAGGAAATGTCTAGAAGGTGAGAACGTCCCAGATTATTTCAGGAACATGCACCCCGGAATAATATTACGAGATGATTGAACTCATACATGTGAATGACACATTCCAAACACAGACATACAAACTCTGTGTTGACCGGAAAAAAGTTAATGCTGGTCTGGAAGGACAGAAATGTGGTGACTTAGATCTGTGGGGATACGAGGGCCCACCATCTCTTTCAGAGCAGAAAGCCAATTTAGAGGAAGATCTCCAGAAAATAGAAGCATTAAGAATGGCTATTGCATCTGTAGAAATGAGGGAAATAACAGATGTATGTATGGCATCAGAGATGCAGAAACAAATCATAGTCGACCTCGGTAAACAGATCATCACGAAAATTAGTTACAGGATAAAGGATTTGTGTCAAGTAAAACGAAAGAGAAAAATCGCTTTGGAAAAGTTAAAAAAATCGTGCACCAATGAAGAAATGAAATTCAAGTACAACCGTGCAATAAGTGCTATAAAAACGCATATCTACAGGATCAGTGCGTGTATCGTGCGTCTACTCAAACTAACTGATGGTTTAGGTTATTCAATTTCCGCTTTTATTGCGACTGTTCATGTGGATATATTGAATGACATGACCACACGGCCCCTAACACGGACTTGGGCGGTATTAGATACAAATATTTCAGAGCGACGATATATAGCCCTGTAACATTGACTATGTTATAAAGAATATACACGAGAGTTCAAAACAGACATTACAGAGACTTTATTCCAGAAGTAGATAGATAGATAGATTATTTATTGCCATGAATATGTAAGTACTATACATAGCGCCACATGTGGCAGATAAAAAGAGGAAACAATTAGACATGAAGATTGAAGTATTGGAAGTTAGATTCCTCGTTTTGCCCAACTAGTATCCAATCACAAGGTGTGACCCAAGTGTGAGGAAGATATCGAAGCGTAATCACCCCTACCCCCATTCCTTGTTTGTTTTTGTGTTACTCAGAGAGCATTGGGAGAAGGCATCATGCGACCTTACTCATTATCATAGACACCAACACCCCATTTCAAGTAAGCCATGCATTCGTGGTCTTGAATACACACATCAAGCAAAAGCTAACAGGGTAGCAATACACCGCTGGAAAATTACAACAAAAGTGCAAGAAAAATATACTTCCATGGTCATACTAACGACATAGTGACACCAATATTGAAGATAATCGGAATCGGATTGCTTTATCTGAATGATCCGTATACAGACTCAATATGTGATAAATTTCATTGCGTTAGGAAAGGGAAGAAATAAAATATTAGAACGTAACCACCCCTACCCCTATTTCGGCTTCATATTTCTCATGCTCTGGTGCCGTTAAACATGGTTATGTTGCATCCATGAAGTGCATATTAGATGGTTAAACCAGGTCTAGAATTAAAGGAGAGAGGATTATCTTTCACAAATACAAATCAGGCAGAATGCAAAAAGAGTTTTTGCAACTGCAAAACAAAAAATCGAGTCTCATTTCTAAAAAAAATCGAGAAAAAATGTATCCTCCAAGTTATGACGTCATCATGACGTGAAAAAACGTAAAAGGCGTAACTTGGATTACGTTATCTAATAGAACATTATTCAGAGGTCAGGTATGGGAAGTTACAGAAAGTTTAGTGCAAGAATAAAAAAGATATACGTTCATAAATACCCCTACCCCTATCTTAGAGTTAAGTTTTTCTTGTTCAGACGGCGGTGAAGAAATGCATGCTGCGACCTTAGGCACCACCGTAGATGCCTACATCAGGTCTAGAACTGACCAGGAGATGATACTCGTTCATAAACAGTTGCCAAACTAAATCTACGCGGGGGATGCTACGAAAACCTTATTTAGACCCCTTTTTGCGATTTGGCTACCGGACTATAAATACTGAGATACAAAAACTGTTCATGCATGCAAAGGCTATTTTTAAATTCAAGGACTTCTCAAGCAGTGGAAACATACTGAATATTGATGAGGGCTAAATTGCAGTGTACCATTAAGATATTTAGAATGAAAAAAAAAAACAAAAAACAGAATGGTGTTCATGCATATGGAACAGTATTAGCTATATTAATTGTCTTCTTGATTCCACTCCAAGAAAGGTGGGGACATAGGCTTTATGGCAGACTCCTACATTTTGTACCAAGATCTAATAGGGTCATTACTTGTGCCTGAGCTCGATGGCAATTTAGCGATTCAGCGACATATCCCAAGCATGAAAAATGAAAAGTTCATTCTGAATAATAGCCGCTATATTACATTCAATCGTTTGTTCCCCCCCCCCCCCCACAACACCATTTTCAGCACAGATGCAGAAATCCACCGTACGGTACTGCACTACAGTTATCCGGATGTCCATTGCCAACATTATAGGTACGGCCATACGCCTACAGTTTGGTTGTCTTCTTTGAAGTTGTGTTCGATGTAAAAAGATAAAAACTTATCCCAAGCATGAAAGGTGAAAAGTTCATTCTGAATAATAGCCGCTATATTACATTCAATCGTTTGTTCCCTCCCCCCTCCTAACAACACCATTTTCAGCACAGATGCAGGAATCTACCGTACGGTACTGCACCACAGTTGTCCGGATGTCCATTGCCAACATTATTAGGTACGGCCATACAGTTTGGTTGTCTTCTTTGAAGTTGTTTTGGATGTAAAAAGATAAAAACTTTGTTAGGAAACGCCAAACGAAAGATGAGGATGATTGAACTGTCGTTGTTGTTGTTGTCCGACACGTGCGTGTGACCCAGTTCTGTTGACACGACAGGCCAAGAGATACAGCTCATAAATATTAATATCCTCAGCGCACATACTGATGACGTCAGGATCGAAATGACCGGCTTCACAGTGTGGGAACGGAAGTGAAGAGAAGGTGTACAGCCTTCGGAAGCTGTAAAGTGTATAGCGAAAGATCGGACAGCTGTACGCAGAAATTGAAGACGATGGTGTTCGTCCTGTGGTGGATAATTGTAGTTTTCAGTTCTGGGGGGATTACGCACTCGAGTAAAGTTACTGGTATTGAAAGGTAAGAAATCAGCTGACTTTGTCTCCAGATAGTCCTTGTGAAAGGCCTCCTCTTTCGATAATATTGTCCATCTCATCCATGTCGATCATCGTAAATAAACGCCAACAATTTCCCGCCACCCATTTCAAGCTCGATGTTCATATTATTCGCCATTTTTCCTATGAAGTTCGCATTTGATTCAGGTACTTAGGGGGTTGAATATTTCATATATCAACATAGCTTGCTGCTGGCTATCCAGAAATAACCGTGCGAGTTAGGGGTATTGAAGCCACATGATCATTAGGTGTATAGGGTATCTGCAGACCGGGTGTATACCTCTCTGCGATTAGATCAGAAATAAAGTGTATAGCAAGTTGCGATGCTAATCGGATAATCATTGCATGAAACGCACGAAATTTGTACCCAAAATTTAATTCTCTCACACAACTGAAAACTTTCGGTTATAAGTATCATTCATAACAAGTTTTGCTCATGCCATTTACCAGCTCCTTTCGTCCTTCTATATCAATCCATTATACGAGTATTGTCTGATTAGGGGACAATAAAAAATTAATATTTCCACTTCTTTACAAATGGGCCAAAATATATTTCCTTCACGCATTTTTTATTGACCACTTCCATACAAAAACTTTTCTCACAAAAAAACCTTGTTCAACACCCGGGAATCAAATAAAACTTAATCCGGGATGAGAAACATTCGACACTTTGTATTCAACCAACACGTCTTCATATGGTAGTTACTTCACTTTAATTCCTTCAAGCTTTATCCAAATGTAACCTGATAAAAAGCTGAAACAGATTCACGGAATCTTCATATTATAATTACAGATCACTTCACGATATGGAGGATGAGTTCAGCTGCTGCTATTGCCCTATGCGGTGTGCAGACTTCTCCGAAATAATTGATCATTGCATAATCGAACATTGTGATTCTGAACTCAAAATCAAAACATCCAGTACCTGTAATGATAAAGGAGTAAAAATTACAAATTGATCCCGAATGAAGTGCTGGAGACTGGAAAAATCATAATTCCGCAACCTCAAATCCTCACATTAAAGATCTCTAGACGTGAAAAATGGAACTCCCCTATGCAGCCATTCGAAAAAATTCGGTTACATTCAACACCGAAAAAGCTAGAATTTTCTGCTGAACTGATTGATACGCATCAGATTAGTGAAATGATGTGTGAGGATTTTGGGAACATGTCAATTGAGGATTCCGAGTCACAGGCAAACAGTGTCCCTACGGAGTGCCAAACGGACTTTGACCGATGACATTTACATGAAGTTGATGGATAGGATGCCAGATGTAATCCAAACTCTGAAAGACGAGGGCCACATCGACATGTACATCAAATTCAACAGACTGTTACAAGAAAAGAAGCTGCCGATGCGAAATATTGCCTTTCTCTTATTCAAGGATGTTGTAGAATGGTACTCGGTTGATGATACTCGACACATTCGGTATTCTTCTGAGGGTGAAGCAGTTCTGGAGGATTGGACTAAAACTTTTCAGAGGAAAGTTTCTCCGCTTTATGGCTGGGTGGAAAACCCAAGGCCAAGAAGTAGATGGAACCCTGAATCCTGCAAACTCCGCTATAAACTTCGCTGTCCCAGACAGGAAATGCCTAGAAGGTGAGAACGTCCCAGATTATTTCAGGAACATGCACCCCGGAATAATATTACGAGATGATTGAACTCATACATGTGAATGACACATTCCAAACCCAGACATACAAACTCTGTGTTGACGGGAAAAAAGTTAATGCTGGTCTGGAAGGACAGAAATGTGGTGACGTAGATCTGTGGGGATACGAGGGCCCACCATCTCTTTCAGAGCAGAAAGCCAATTTAGAGGAAGATCTCCAGAAAATAGAAGCATTAAGAATGGCTATTGCATCTGTAGAAATGAGGGAAATAACATATGTAGTATGGCACCAGAGATGCAGAAACAAAACATAGTCGACCTCGGTAAACAGATCATCACGAAAATTAGTTACAGGATAAAGGATTTGCGTCAAGTAAAACAAAAGAGAGAAATCGCTTTGGAAAAGTTAAAAAAATCGTGCACCAATGAAGAAATGAAATTCAAGTACAACCGTGCAATAAGTGCTATAAAAACGCATATCTACAGGATCAGTGCGTGTATCGTGCGTCTACTCAAACTAACTGATGGTTTAGGTTATTCAATTTCAGCGATCAATGGCGTGCGGAACTTGTACTGCACCGGACATATCTGCGACCTGCGTGAGCAGGGAATCTATTTCTGTCTGACAGGGATGGATATCCCATCAATTACCAAAGAAGATCTGGGTACAGTTAACACGTCGTACATCAAACAGAGATCGGATACATAGAAAACAGCACGCAGTTACGCACGAGTTACAGGCAGCACATGCCACGAAGCCTTGGGATTCAGTTCTCTAAAGAAACAGCAGCAACATTTTGAATGTGTTTTCGAATCAAAGGAAAAACCAAAGCCATCACCAGAAGTGAAGAAGTATATGAAACATGGATCAGACCAAGAAATCAATGCTATAGCAACTCTTGTTTCGAAAGTACTTCCAGTTTTCCATCCAACCGAGTGTTATGTTGAATTTCAGGATGAGATTCCAATTCTTCTCGTTAGTCCGGATGGACGTATCACATCCCTTGGCGACGCAGGCGTTACAGAGGACACTAAAGCCTCATTTGGGGTAGAGATCATATGTCCATTTCCTGGAAACATTTACAAACTACCAGTTCACTATGAAATGCCATTCTACTATGTGACACAGATCCTCAGTGAAATGGCTGTTTTGGAAACGAAGTCTCTTCTCTTCTTGTGCTACAGCGCCCAAAGTACAACATTTTTTCAGGCTACCTTTGACACGGAGCTTTGGATGCTTATTCTGTCCAAGATAGTCGACTTATACGGAAAAGATAACTCTACCTGTCCCAAACAACTTCCCAAGGACCTCAAATACATGTTAGAGAAACTTAAATGTTATTGCAAGGAAAAAGTGGAATTTATAGCCGAGGTACCTTCGGTCATTGCCAAGGAATGTGACCACGAGAATACGACCCAATGCATAGCACAATCTAAGCATAATGTCCAAGGAGATTTCGAGGGAAGACAACGGAGTCGCTGTCCCGTGTCGGACCTTTCTGCCATGATTCACGAAATGAAGGAGTCTGTGATTGAGGCTTCGACACTTTGTAGAAATATAGCCAGCGAAGTGTTCGTATTCCTTTTGTCAGACCTGGATAGATTACATAAACCAGAGCGACAACACTTCATACCGACTGGCTATGCAATGAAAGGTTATAGCTTGACGGCCAAGGTGATGAGAAACATGATCGATAGTTTGCTGGAAAGTTGTTACGTGGGAGGTCTGTATGTTCCAGTTGTTTCTTTTGATGGACAGTGGTACAGTATTGCTGTTCGTTCGGCCAATGACAAGCCCCTGACCATACTACAACTGATGAAAGATGTATTCAAGGAGGCCAAAGCCACCAAAAAGCCAAATATACTGGCATATATAAAAACGATTAACCTGTTGGAAGTGAATTCGCAAGAAGAAGCTTTCTGTAGTATTGAACACCATGTCGATAAGAAGGACGACGCAATGTTCTCAGGGGCCATCACACTGTACAAGTCTAAGTCCTGTCAACGTCTGCTGAGGACGTCACCGTCGGTGGTTAAATTGTTGCACGAGAATACACTGGGGAAAAACGTTACTGATCAACCAGAGGAGAATATTGATGATATTGACAAGAACGAATTTCTAGATAACATCAAGGAGAGCGTAGCTGAACTGATTGACGGCGACATTTTACTGAATTTGGACACGGTGGCCAACGCAGGAAGTGTACCTTCGAGTGACACGTTTGTTGAAGACCATTCAGAGGAGCTCGAATTACTTTTCGACGACAATCTTGTGCAGCATCATGAAAACGCTGCCAAGATGGAAACATCGGAGTATAAAGACCCATTAGTACAGGATGTGAAGGAAGGCACAACAGAGTATATCTGTGAACAACAGTTTCATCAGATGCTAGAGATGCTTCAAACAGATGCTTCAGTGAAAAGGAATAAATGGAAAGACTTGGAAGCCATGAACTTCAGATAATTATTCACAAGTGAAGAAGCAATCCAAAGGTCGTTTTACAGGACCGAACTTCAGAGCTGCATAAGATCCATATCAGAGAGTTTGAAGGATAGAAAACTACAGTTCGGTGTATCATGGAAGAAAGACAAACTCGTCGATTCCATGTACCAGTTGGTTAATGAGCCTGGATCTCTAAACAAAGATTCGAAACGAAAACAACGGATGTACTCTTTGAAAAATCTTTGTTCGAGTGCGATTTCCAAGTTTCCGAAGAATGTATTAAACGTAGTATACGCAGACGATATATATCCAGAGAGAGAAGCCATTTGGAAAAGTGGCGTGATATTCGCACCGCAAACATATTTGCAAGGACTGGGTGTAGAAATTGAGTGGTTTACAAAGCCAGAGTATATTGTAGGGAGATATGCGCCTCTCTTGTGTATCCTGGATTGTCATCACCTTTTGACCAATGCTCGAGTTAAGTGTTATAGCACTGGAATTCAACCTGCAGGAATAAAACGCGCAGCTTGGTTGAATTAGCCAGAGAATCTGAGGAAAACGGAAGTGGGCTGAGTAGGACGTTAGTTGAAGATCTTGTTGATAAGCAGAGTAATTCGTATGCTCAAAAAGCCAAGTTTTGCAAACTTATTAGGGAATGGTACGCGGCAGAGGATGAACCTGGTATCGACGTGTTTGAGAGGTGTAAGCGAAGGATGGCCATGCGGGACTGGCTCTTGAGCAACATACATATTGGTAGCTTTCCTCCTCCTGGGTCACATATTAATGGTATACCACTTGTGATGTTTGAAGGCCTTATGACAAATATCGAGAGGCGTCTGCAGCTGTTTCCTTTTGTCAAGAAAGGTGCATACAACGTTCGGGCTCTGGGGAGCCCAGAAGCAGAGAATTTGTTTGGGGAGTTTCAAAACCTCGATCCAAAGGGAAGTGGCGTGATGAGACCTGACGATATTCCCGCTGCTATTAGTACCGCCTGTGAGCTGACAAAGTCACGATTTGATCCAGACAGGTAACACACTTTGATATATTACTACTATATTACTACTATGGACTACTAAATCCCGCATTGACCTTAAACCTCTGGAGGTCAAGGTCACAGGTCAATCTCAGTAAACTCAGATATAACATCACGGAATATTATATCTGAATTCAGCGCTATATAAATCCCTTGCGAAATTTAAACTACATTTGTTAGCCAATCAAGTGACCAGCTTGGTGAAACAATTTCAAAATCACACCCACAGTAATTACACACGGTAGCACGTGAACTGATATCGGGAAACCGTATCCAAATATGGCATCATTTTCAGACAGTGTGCCTGGTAAACCATAAAGATCAAAGACTTTACTCCAGAAAATAGTCTGACTTTGTTGGGGAGTAGAAAATATCAATAGATTGTGCCGTGCGAAGATGTTGATCTCCGTGAACTAAATGTCAATCATTGTCAGAGAGAAAAGGCAGAAATGATTGTGATTGGCTTATTATGAGATCTGGTAGAACATCGGTGAACATTTCGCCCGAAGTTTTCATAGCGTTACGTCTAGATGGTATTCCCCTGATTTACCATCTTGGTTTGCCTAGATTGGGTCGCACGTTAAAGGTCATTGAGTGAAGTTCCGGTCGTGAGACCGGGCGCAACTTCTGAGTCTGCGCATGCGCATCATACCGGATGACATGATGCACAGGTTTAATGGTCACTTCCGGCCGCGTGACCGGAAGTGCGCTCAATGACATTTGATCTCCAGCCAGATGTCACAGGTCAATGCGTTCTTTCCCTTTCTATACGAACAGTTTTATTTCAGCATGCTAGGTCACTTCCAAACACGTGACCGGGTAAAAACGTTGTAACGTTGTAAAAACGTATCCAAAGTCAAGTTGACTTGAGGTTGGTAGTTTTGGTCGCTATAGTGCCGGCACTTCCGGTCACGTGACCGGTAGTGACCTTTCACACTCTGCACCATGTTATCCCATTTTGTGCACTTGCACTGTGTGAAATATCACTTCCTGTCACGTGAAGGTGATTTCCAAGAATACTGAAATGTTTCGCAGAAAATAACACCAATCGTGATGATTCTGTAACATATTTAACTCTACCATATATGAGCTCACTAAAGATAAGTCATAATTGTTGGATATGGTACACAAAAATCTACTTTTTACTCTCCTCTGCATCTCTTAGGCAAGTTTTATACTAGACTGCACAAGAAACAAATTCGACTTGGACTCCACCATCACCCCCCTCTGTGAATGGTACTTAATGCTTGCTTGCTTTCTATCATATATTCAATACAGGGCATTCCACATGCATACGAGTCGTGCTAAAGTGAGTTGGAGAAGAAATCCGGTTCGATGGACACGGACTGTTTTCTGACACCATCCACAGTGTATAATATAGAACCGAGGTAAATAACGATATTTACGATTAAATCTGATAAACCTCTTCCGTTAAGACGTGATGTTGTTAATCTACATGTAGTCGTTACAATTAATGGCGCAGTAAATATAACTAACTATAATCAGCTATAGAATGCACCGATTTAAGCGACACAGATAATATTAGCTTTTTCTATGATTCTGTTTTCATGGTCTTGCTTCCCATTCATAGGGATGTTCCAGAATTTATAATAATAACAGAATAATAACTACTGTAACTATGACTGGGCAAGATTGTGCATTAAATTTGTTGCAGTCTTATCTTAACAACGCTCACCAATTGTATTGAAGTTTATGTTACATGAATTCCGAACTTCAGCTCAAGAAGTTGTACCGATATCTTTCCAGGAACCATACGTTTGACCTGCCAGAACGATCAAAAAGGAAACGCCCAAAACGGAAATCAGGGGATATCAGTAAACCGTCGATGGCAGGTAAAGGAGTGAAGCCCATGAGACAGTATCATCACTGTGATGAAACCAAAATTCTACCACACATCAGACTGGGAATAGACCTTTCTGAAAATTTAACTTCCCAGGTAACCGTTATTTTGTCTTTCAATCCGAGATTATTATTTGGTCATAGTAAAGATCTGACATTCTTCTAAGAATATTGGTTTTGTTTTTAGTACCCTTTGTCTGTGTTTGGGATATCGATTTCCTGAACTTTCCCCAAAACTTGCGATTCTGCCGATTTACATGCTCCGATCTGACATTCTTCTAAGAATATTGGTTTTGTTTTTAGTACCCTTTGTCTGTGTTTGGGATATCGATTTCCTGAACTTTCCCCAAAACTTGCGATTCTGCCGATTTACATGCTCCGTTGCTTTTATGGTCATTATACCTCACCTGTAGTGGTTCAATCTTACGCGTTTTGGCGGTTCAACTTTTCGCCATTGATTTGGAACTCTGGTGACGTTTAATCCATGTTTTAATCCCATGATATATTGTAGATCCATCCAACTAAGTCCCATATGTTCAATCTTACATCGCTTATGTAATAAGATATTTAATGATCCACGCACAGTGCATCAAGTCGAGTACGACAAATGTATATATTAGATATATTCCATCCTTTGAGGATTTTTGGTGTGGCGTTTTTAGGCGAAATTTCCCCACCAAATTTATTGATACAAGGATCCCCCCTCCCCCTCCCAATTTTGTAGTCAAAAGGAAATAAATAAGGAAAGAAAGAAAGAAAGAAGCAGAAAGCAAAAATAGAACCACGTACAGTATCTTTTTCATTTGTCGCTTAATACAGGGAAGTATCATCGCCAGTGCGTACCAGTGGGCCTAGATTGCAGTCGACCAGTGAACAGAGCACCAAATTAACCAGTTCAGGCTCATATCTCGTGCGACCGTCTCCGAGGAAGGAATACTGTGTTCTTATCCGATCAAACATCAAACAAATATTGTAGGCCCATCTGGACAAATGAAACATTAGCAAGTCGGTTGTCGAATGTCGAGCAGAATATATTTTCCAAATGTATTCACTGAATTTGTTTGTATTTCAAATAAGAACCCAGTCATTTTTTTTCATTTCTGTATTCCCAAATTACGACTTTTCACCTTTTTCTTTCAAAGACATCTCAGAAATGAAGATATAAAATCTGACCTAGACCCTAAGTCCCTCTTCATATAAATTCTCTCGTATTGGGTTTTCACTCTGATCCAAGTTCTGGTTCGTTCCCCTCGTCTCTCCCTCATATCATTAACTTTTTTTAACCATTAATAACTGATATAAATATACTTATGGAAATAAATTCCTACTTTTCCACAAAATGGTCATGAAGCTGACATTTTGGATATTTTGACAACTTCAGGTCGAAAATAGTCCATGCAGTTATTATAGATTAAGAAACAAAGGGACCCGATTAACAGACCAGAAACTCATGGGTGTCGACCAAGCGTCAGTGCACCGCCCGATGCTATCAGGCAAAGATAGGAGTGTCTAAAGATTAACTTGAATTATTGTGAAACCCGGTATTGAATGATCATTTCAGTGTATTTCCATCACTATTTCTTTCTGGGTGATCACCACTGATATGAGACATTAAAATTAAAATCATAATCTCCACCGCTCAAATGCTTCCATGAGCGGTAATTCACCATCGAATTTGGAATGAAAACTATCGTAGGCTGAGAGTTATTATTGTAACTATAACATTTCACAATGAAAATAATTCACAAATTGAATGAAAACTCCCCCTGGACACAAACTCAATTATATGTCCCAGGATAGGCAAAATATGTGTAAAAACCACTGGCATCATTCGTTTGGATGACATGTTTTCTTATGCTTCAGCAAACTTGAACGCCATCTACAGGATTTCTGACAATTTCCACATCTCATGACTCTTCCATCGTGGACAGCGTACATATGTTCACGTTCAGCCTCCCTGGATTTGAAGGTTTGTTCACACTTTTGGCAATGTATGGGTTCCACGCTACCGGTACCTTTTTCTTTGTGGTGGGTTTTCGCATGTCTTGAGAGCGAGCTTGGGTATTGGATAGTTGCATCACACTCTTTGCATCTTATTGCCAGAACGCTGTGGTGTGATGCTACATGTACTCTGTAATGCCACAATCCATTAACCCCCTTCAGACAAACCATGCAAACAAATCTAAAAGACTGTTCATGTTTATTTTTTGCAAGTTGTTTCATTCCCCACATGCTTCTGAACCTCTTGCCACAAGTTTTACACATGTGTTCACTTGTATCATCTTCTTTTGGCTCCGAATTGTGAGAGGAAAGGTGCCTTTTTAAGTTGGACTTATACTTTGTTTTGTACTGACATGTATCACATTGGTATTCTCGATCATCGAAAGGTATCGTCTCTTCTACTGTACAAATGACTCTCCAACACTGTTGACCACAAACGACTCATCCATTCTGAAAACCAAACAATCGTGCACATGATGGTATTGCTTCAGAATACTGGCCTTCGTAGTAGTGCTAAAGACTTACTGAGAGAAATACGTTTACATATTACAGCTCATACATTTTTCCAAATAGTCAAAAGTAAAAACATTATATGATTAAAGATGCAATCAGCCTCAAATCTAGGCTGGAATCGATATCTCTCAAACTCCGCGAAAGTAACCTATGTTACGACAGGTACAAAATAAAACACATTTGTCCACAAACAACTGAACCTGTTTCCACCATTCACGAGAAAATAGAAGGAATTCGTCTTTGCAAATAAACGGCATGGCAAGCCGTTTATTTTACGACGGCCATGTCAACAAGTGTTTACACGTGTGGTGCATTCTGCTTACGTATGCTCTGCCACTCTACCGAACCCGAGGCACGAGCCATGACGCTATCCCATGGCTGCAGCTTTTCAGCATTCAGATTCCTGAGCGTGGCTTCGTCACTCACACGTCCCGCAGTGACGTCATTTTCCTCTCCATGAAAACAACACATATTCAATGGCGAAAGAGCAAACCCGTCGAAGCGGGCAGAGTTTCAAATTTCTCTGACAAGATATTCTTGCATTCGTTGTATATCCCACTATGATCAAGTATAATACAAGGGTCTAGTCCGTCATTCATAATTCAGCCGTCGTCCATTAAAGAACATCCGCGTCCATAATCCAAAGACCTATTCCATATCCATATAACAACACTAGCACCAAATTCAAAAAAGACATAGTATACATAAACATAGGCTAGTTTCCTGCAAGAGAGAAGCGGTCAACAATTTTCAATGATGCCGACAAGACATCATGATGTTCCAAAAATATAAAATCCGTATCGCTGATCAGTATTCTTAATCCATAATAATCATTCTAAAGTCGTTATCTAGAGAATGGTGTATCTCAGTCACGCTTTGATTGTGACTGTTCATATGAGCATCATGAGGATCTTGAAGTACATGGGTTCATACGGCCCCTAGCCCCGGGTTAAGCGGAATTAGACACAAGTTACGAAACGTAACGCCATAGATCTTGCACGCTACGTTCGTATTTTGCTATCAGCATGCGATATGTATCGCCAAATTTGAGAAACTTTGAGTGGAGGCGCTTGGAGGAATAGCCCTGTTTTATAAGTTTCTGCAACAATGTTTTGTGACGTTGATTGAAATCGTCATAATCAACACAGGATCTAGCAAACGCTACTAGGCGAGATATGTATACGGCCAACTGGAATATTACTGTCCAGAAAGGGATAGTTTACGATGTCGAAATTGTAATCATCTCTTTTGTCATAAAGTCGACGAGAGAGAATGCCCACTTCATTTTTATAGAGATATAGATCTAAATATGATGTGCCTGTAGGGCTATCTGTAGCTTCCTTCAAATCCAGTGAAGGTGGATATATATCCTTCAATGCGTCATTTATATAGCGGTTATCCACAGCGAGAAGATCGTCTATATAGCGTTTGGTGAATGAGAAGGAACGGGATTTGAATGGATCAGTTTTTGAAAGCGCCTGCATATAGTCATATTCATAAGAGAACAGATACAGGTCAGCCAACAGCGGTGCACAATTAGTACCCATTGGAATATCTATATGCTGCTGATATATTGTGTTGCCAAATTACGATCGCCGTGGATTTAGAACACCATATCTCAGGTGGAATACACAAACTTTGATAAAAAACACCTATTTCGGGTCTATCACCTAGGATTCCCCTGAAGGGCCTCATGTGTATGACATTCACGGGTTGCTCAGCATTTTCCTCAATACTGATTATTTCAATTAGATACTATTGCCAAACATTGATGACTGAATGAAATATGAATCAGCAAGCTCCGTTTTTAATTCACATCTGTAGGTAACAATGAAGTATAGTTTTGTACCATTACGTTCCAGGTTAAACAGGTTCAGTTCGCCCCTGAAAAACTGACCTTCTTGTACTTTAGCCTGGAACTACACACTGATGTTTTTGATTACCATGCCTCCCACTTCACGGGAAATGTACCAAACCACACTCATGACCAAATGATTTTTGAGAACGTAAACTGCCTTCTGAGACGAGCACTTTTCAACCGTCTGAGCTGGTCACGTGAGTATCGTCGTTTGGTTGTGTCCTGAAAAGAACATAGGCTCGCAACTGTCACATTTTTTCATAAATTAATCGACACTTACTAAGTTAGCGAAACACAATAAAAGTTAGTTATGATATTATCCAGTAATAACACAACTGAGCATTTAATGCGGGGAACATCCACCTTTGGCGGAAGTGACGTCATTTACTTCATTTTAACCTATAGCCGATCCCAAATTGAACACTGTCACAGCTCGGCGTCTGTGTTGCGCGTCTACAGTTCTCGCGTAGACAACGCGTTTTGTCAAAATGGAAATCGGTTTCGTAAATGGACACATATATGCTGAATTTCCGTGGTAAAGTTTCAGAAAAATCGCCTTTTTAACACTATAATTCGATATGTTAATTAAAAAATCCTTTCGGGATAATAAATTCGTTGTTCAGTCATAACTTTTCATACACCCTGGGAAAAAACTGAATAACTAATAGAGTGACCATATAAATTATCCAGATTTCCTGGTAGAGCGCCTAAATCCAGTCAATACAGAGGTACCCGATCCAGAAGGTTGAGGGGATGCAGATGGCTGCTGGGAAGGGCCAGCCACAGGAGGATGTACAGACAGTACAGCAAATTGAGCACACTGTTCTAGAAGTGCATCACACTGCAGAAAGGAATGAAATTATTTCATCAGATTTGGGAGATGAAATGTGACTATGAAGAGTCATAATATATGTCTACAGGTATATACCTGATCCATGTTTTACCACACAGCTGCACTGCATTTATACTTCAGCATTATTAATTGAGCAGAGTGGGGCTGGGATGAAATATTTTGCAAATATATAACTTTATTAAAGTTATAAGTAAAATGTGAACATATGTTAAATATGTTAAACAATTGTGTCGAACCCTTGAATAGAAATAAAGTTGTACGCTCATGAGAATTGTTTGCAAAAACGAAATTGTTTTGTGAAAGTGATGTAGATTAAACACCTGTTATGTACAGCATGTACCATACATGTACCTAAATATGGTCTCTTATGACCTAAATTATGAACATATATACATGCAAGATAGAATTAGTTTATTATATAAACAAGCACAAAATAATAATAGTTTGGCATTTGACAGATTGTTACATGTAGATGGGGTGGCTTTGCAGAAGGCATTTACTGAATAAGGTTGTGGAGTAAATTTTCAAAGTAGTGAATAATGAAATGGAATAGAAAAGTGAGATGGATGAAATGAAGGCATCATTACCCTGGAAGGAAAAAAATATTGTTTTCGTTAATAAAGTTAAAATTGCAAAGTGAAAATATCTTGCTTTTGAACTGTGTAGTTTGAACACTTTTTGTGATAATGTGAGATGAACGGAGGGTGCCATTGACATCTTAAGTGATATACCCATTTTGGTCCTGGTTCACTTGTCATCTTGGACCATCAGGCAGAAGTTGGATTTTTAAGCAGCGTGAACTGAAGTGATTGGCTTGTCCGTTATGACGTTTTTCACTTCCACTAATCCTACTGTTTTACCGTTTTCAGAAACACAACTAACTGGGAAGCTCCTAAGTAGGAATATTTGTGGTTAACAAACAGTCCACATGCTTGAATATTGACATTGAATGCTGTTATACATCCACGTTCACACTTTTATTCACTGGAATCAACTCGCACTGTAGTGTAAATTTGTTCACTGGTATAGATCTTTCCAACCTCAAAGACTATTCCTAAGACCGTCCCTAAATAGAATGGGTTATCAGCAAAAGAATGAGACAGAGGCATGCACCGCGACAAATTTTACTGGGGGTGAATTTAATTTTATTCTTTATGGCTCAACACCAGTTTTCGGCCATAAATTTCATCACACAAAAACATTCCAAATCCATTTTCATTTTAACTTGTATCTACAAGAAAATCTGGCATTCGGCATTTTCACTCGTGTCAAACTGATTTGACCCATCTTGTGGTCTGTTGATATCGACAAAAAGAATTTAGTTGGTGTTATATTCATTGATCTTTGCAAAGCCTTTGAACTAATTTCACATTATATTTTACTGCAGAAGCTGAAGATCTATAACTGTACAAACTCGACTATAGAGTTGTTCATGTCCTATCTCACAGACCGTTCCCAGCGTATAAATTTCAAGGTCTCTGTTTTCGAGCCATTACCATGCAAATCTGGAGTCCCGCAGGGTTCTATACTCGGCACTTTATTTTTCCTGTTATTCATTATTGATCTACCCCTATACCCCAGTCTTTAAAACTACAGTGTTTGCTGAGGACTCTACACTGTCTGCTCTCGGTAAACGGATTCCAGAAGTTGAAGGTAAATTACAAAATGGGACAAAACTGGTGCCAAGATAATCAGATGGCCGTAAATACTACCAAAACGAGTGAGTGAGTGAGTGAGTAGGATTTAACGTCGTTTTCAACATTGTTTCAGTCATATCACGACGGTGCCTACATGTGCCAGAACACGAGAGTGTCCACAGTTCCTATTATTCTGGACACTGATCAGCCCAGTCAGTACAGCACTCGGTCACCCATCCAAGTATTGACCGAGCTCAACGCTGCTACCAAAACGAAAAGCATGTTAGTGACTACATACGAAAAGCGTGTCTATCTGCCCTAATCTGAATTGTTCATTACTATTGGTGGTGATGCTATCGAATGTTAAAAAATGTAACTCATGAGAACTTGCTTGGTATAACTATCAATCAAAACCTTTCATGGGAAAACCAGGTTGATATGTTTTGCAAGAAGATTGCTGCTAAATTATTCCTGTTGAGAAAAATTAAAATGGTTTTGCCTATGTCTGCAAGAGTAGCGCTTTCAAATTGTTTATTCAACCACTGCTAAACTATTGCGTTAATATTTGGGGAAAGTGCACTGATTCTGTGTACGCAGAATTGAAGTACTAAGAGAACGAGCTGCTCGGTTAATCTTAGATTGTGTTTTCGAAATTTCTACCACCGAATTATACAAGCGACTAAAGTGGATTCCATTTAGACAGCACGTAATGTAAAGTGAATGTGTCCTGTTGTACAGCAGCGTTACCGGGTCTGTCCCCACTTATTCAAAGGATAAGCTTATACTGTCTGCAAGTAAACAAATCCGATTTACTAGATCACGTGTAAATATAGATGAATTATATGTGCCATTTTCACGAACAGATATTTATAAGAGAGCCTTCTCTGTCTCCGGTCCAGTGAAGTGGAATTTTCTGCCATCCCGTGTCAGAAACAGTCCCTCTTTGGCTGTGTTTAAACACGAATGTTTTAAATACATTTACGAGAATGTTTTGACTTAAGCCAAAATATGGTTTTTACTGTCTTAGAATGTGGGCTTCATCTTTTATATCCTATACACTGTTTTTTATTATGATTATTATAGCACTCGGCTCTCAGAAAGAACATCGATAGATGATGGCTGACCGAGTTTTTATTAATAAAGCTTCTATTCGATTCTATTCTATTTTCCTGAAAATTTGGAATATTAAGCATACCGGAATTACCTATCTCCAATATGTCTTTGAAAATCGATACAGGAAGGCCTGGTAAACGTATGACGATTTTCCGGTGTTTCGCTGTGTTAACATATCGGGGGCCTTCTCCACACCGGTTTCGAGTGCCTAACTGTGGCACATGAATCAAGGATCCCGGAGTTGCTCAGGCGCGTGACCGTCTGTGACATTGTTCTGGCCCTGGCAATAACCATTTTACGGTTTTATAGCTCAACGGAGCCACAGTAGCTTGATATGATGATTTTCGCAACCCTCGAGCTATAGCACGTCGATCTGGGTGTTTTCCCCAGAGTGTTCAATATTGAGAATTGCATACGACCCAGTCTAAATAATTCACATGTATAGTTTTAGTTTAGTGACATTTTTAAGAACAACTCTGGTGAAAAAATATTTTTTATGTCGTTGTTGTTGTTGTTGCATGTTATTGCATGTACCAGACACAAACTGGGCAAAGCTTAAGCAAAGTTAGCAGTGTTTCCTCCTCTTACTATAAACAAATAATTTTCAGTAAACTTAAACCATAGGAAAATATATAGTTAACAGCAATTGAGATTATATATATCTGTCAGTGTTTAACATAGGCTATACCAGTGCCACAAAAATCAGAAAAAAATAATATTTTACAGAAAATCCAAATAACTTTGAAGATGTTATTGACTAGGAGTAAACTAGGCATTTACAAATAGAAGCTATCACTCGTCAAACTATGCGAATAAAAGAATACAGCATTGGTTCGTTGCCTAGCCTCAGCGCACGGTCAAATGGGAAATGTCATCGTTTCGCGCCTTTTGCGATTAGAGAGTTCCATCTCGGGACTGTCCTTTGAGGTGATCCACTACAAAGGTACCATCCTTTTCATCATACCCTCTTATAGACGGCTCCCCTACATCCATCATGTTCCCGAAGAAGACGCACCACTTTTCCTAAATAATAACAGTGTAGCAGTGACTATAAGTGGTGGGCTTAAGAATGGTGATATATGTACTATTATTAAAATCACAAGCGTCTGGTCTGTCATACATAATTCAGCCGTCGTCCATTAAAGAATATCCGCGTCCATAATCCAAAGACCTATTCCATATTCCATATAACAGTATTAGCAACACATTCAAAAAGACACTCATACTATGCATAAACATAGGCTAGTTTCCTGCAAGAGAGAAGCGGTCAACAGCTTTCAGCGATGCCGACAAGACATCGTGATGTTCCAACAATATCAAATCAGCATCGGTGATAAGTATTCTTAATCCATAATATTCGTTCTGAAGTCGTTGATTATAACTGTTCATATGAGCACCATGAGGATCTTGACGTACATGGGTTCATACGGCCCCTAGCCCCGGGTTAAGCGGAATTAGACACCGGTGACGAAACGTAACGTCATAGATCTTGCACGCTATGCTCGTATTTTGCTACAAGCATGAGATATGTATCGTCAAATATGAGAAAATTTGAGTGGAGGCGCTTGGTATTATTGGCCCTGTTTTCTAAGTTTCTGCAACAGTGTTTTGTGAGGTTGATTAAAATCGTCACATTTTACACTGGATCTAGCAAATGCTACTAGGCGAGATATCTTTTATGTCAAGAAATCCCATGTGGATACATGTCTGTACGGTATGTGATATTCAGCATCAAGTTCTTTCGTAAAACATTTTGAGTCTTTCAATATCCACATACATTCAACGCCAGAGTTTTTAGAAATAGTGGCGCAATACCTTTCCAAAATGCTTTTACCTCCTGAAGGGCCCTCGTCAACAGGGTTGCAAGAAGCTTGGTGGTGCAGCTTCTAGAACCAACTATGAATCTAGCTTTGTATGATGATTTATGCATTTTGGGAGTCCAGTATACTTTTGGTATGTCGTTATGATTGATTGGAAGACAAATATCTCTTTCTCTGAAACGTTTTGTGATTGCTAAAAAATCATTCAGAGTAAATGCAGTTGGGAGTAAGTTGACGTATTTGATGATGATATGTTTACACTCAATTCTTTAACCAGCACCTGGTAATAGTAATATTTACATATGAATATTATATTATTCGGAGCCTTGTCTGTTGGAACTATGACGAATGTACTCATGTTTTGCTTGGGGAAAGGTACTTCTGTCAATATGGTGGATTGTTTCAACGAACTTCCTCTTGGTGAGGTCCAGCCAATCAGTCAGTATTGTAGGTTCAACTTTTTCTCGCTTAGACTAATCAATACCGCACTGTTCCAAAGCAGTATCCTCTGGTCGGCCTTCAGATTTATTCTATATTTAGGTCCCTTCATCAGGCGTAATCTTAGGTCCTTATCACTCACCACATCAAGGTGACCAGTCACAATACGTTTGCATGGTGTATAAAGTTCGACGATTCACAATTACAACCATAGCTTCCCGACGCGTATAAGTTCCAGTCAAACTCCTTGACAACAATATTGAATATTTTGGTGGCTATAGATTTAGTATACTTATATGAAATGCAAGGAGGTTCTGTGAACTTAAAATAGTCTGGTACAGCGTTGCGAACCTCTGGGTCATTCAGGATTCGAGGTAAATTAATAACGTCCAGTCCTTTATCTAAGTAGTCGAGTTTCAAGAAAAGCCGATCTTAGAAAGTTTCGATTATGTTCACTGGACGATACAAAGGAAAATGCGCTATATCTTGACATACTTTAGTGAATTTGGGTGGTATTATATTTCCTGAAGAAGCAGGTTGTTGTATAGCTCTGGTTATATGATTTCAATCTCTGAGAGTTAATGCATACAAAACTGTACATAAGCTATGTATGCTATTGGGTGTGTCAGTTCAACCCACTAAGTAATTCAAAGTGATATGGTCTTGAATCATCGCACTATTAAACTTTCTACAACCACAGCTGCGATGTCTCCTTTGATGGGGTTTAAATAGCTGAGTAATATTGGATATATTTGCACGGCGGTTTGTAACATTGCCGAACCCACTGATATTATCATATAAACCATACGAAAACACTGACCCAAGTTCTAGCATCCAGAATAGTTCCCGCTCTCGGATTTTTCTCTCAAATCCAAAGGGGAACCCTTGGTAGATGGATAGACGACTTCTATGATCTAAATACTAAAGTTGTCCCAGCAATGATCGGGTCCAGAAAAATGCTTACCTATACACAATTGCTTTTACCCATCGGATTTTGTGTGACCATTTACCCTAAGATGGAGTCTTTGGGTGGTATTTCCAACATACTGTTGACCACACCTCTTGCAGGAAACCAAATAAATACAGTTTATGGTAGAACAACTAAGATCAACATACGAGTTTACAGAACATGAGTTACCAGTTAACGCAGAACTAAATGAAGCCGAAGTATTAAAGCGTCGACACGTGTGAAGTCATGTGGCTCTGTCAGTATGTAGGCACATTTTCCCACTTCCCTCATATGCGTTGTAATCCACGGTATCCACACTAAGAAATCTTGAAATTATTACATGTAGAATTCGGTACTAAACAATCATATAGCGCAATGTTACAAAGTTTGATGTGACCTTGTATTGCTGTCAGAAATATATCTCTCATCTGAATTGAAAAAGGTCATAGTGCATTTCGAACTATTAGAGACTCGGTCGAGGAACTTGCACTAAGATTCGTCGGATCTGTCTCACCATTATTTATTTCTGTTGTATCTATCACGAGTTTCGGTTGTGCAGGGTCCCGGCCCCGGGGACAACTTGTCCACCAGCAGAATCCAGACATACATGGATTTGAGTTAAAAGCGTTTGGTCCGTCATTCATAATTCAGCCGTCGTCAATTAAAGAATATCCGCGCCCATAATCCAAGGACCCATTCCATAATCCATATAACAGTATTTGCACCAAATTCAAACAGACAATCATACTATACATAAACATAGGCTAGGTCCCTGCAAGAGAGAAGCGGTCAACAGTTTCCATTGATGCCGGCTAGACATAAAGATGTCCCAAAAATATCAAATCCGTATCGCTGATCAGTATTCTTGATCCAAAATACTCGTTGTAAAGTCGTCACCTAGGGAATGCTGTATCTCAGTCATGCTTTGATTGTGCCTGTTCATATGAGCACCATGAGGATCTTGAAGTACATGGGTTCATACGGCCCCTAGCCCCGGGTTAAGCGGAATTAGGCACAAGTTACGAAACGTAAAGCCATAGATCTTGCACGCTACGTTCGTATTTTGCTATCAGCATGAGATATGTATCGTGAAATTTGAGAAACTTTGAGTGGAGGCGCTTGGTGGTAGAGCCCTGTTTTAGAAGTTTCTGCAACAATATTTTGTGACGTTGATTAAAATCGTGACGTTTTACACAGGATGTAGCAAATGTTACTAGGCGAGATATGAACTTCCGATAACATGGCGACGAGGTGGACGTGAGCTTTTGACCAAAGCTGAACATTTCGGTGGTCACCTACCTTTGAAACGATTAAATGCCTCCTAAATCGTCAAAATCCAAAGGTAAAGTCTCCGTGAAGTCATCGGTGAAACGAACTCCAGAAAAACAGGGATACCTTCTGAGAAATAGTGTGTCCACGGAAAACCGCTTCGACGATTTAGAGCACTACACAGTGTGCACGCACGTATCAGCTGTCGACGTGGCACTTGCAAATATGGCGGACAAATTCGCGGACAAGACAGATCCAGAGGCCTCTAAAATACTGAAAGGTGTGGAACTATTAATCAACGGTTTGGACACAAAACTTTCAACTAAGCTGGACCAAATAGTACACGATTTACAAAGCGTCAAACAGGACCTACATAACACAAAAGAAGAACTGACAAAAGTTGACGAACGTATCACGATAAATGAAGGTTGTAGTATCTATACGATCCGTAGCCACTTTATTCCGGTGTATAGATTCCGGTATGCAGATACTGGTTTTGTAACTACCCAGGAATCTGATGTAATACAGCATGCGTTTATGAAGTGTGATGCACTCTCAATTAAGTGTGTTCTAGTTTTGTTTCTATATCAACATTACGACAATTTGGCGACGAGGATGTCAAAGAACCTTCAGGGAACACGTAAGAACGAACAATAAGTCCCATAAACCCAAGTTCACAAACATTTTGAGCAAAACATTGCAAGTTGGACTGTCGTTACAACAACAACAGCACACGTTT
>JAVTVY010049307.1:0-22284 GCA_036873755.1 Hanleya hanleyi
TTGAAAACTGTTGACCGCTTCTCTCTTGCAGGAAACAAGCCTATGTTTATGTATACTATGATTGCCCTTTTGAATTTGGTGCTAATACTGTTATATGGAAAATGGAATAGGTCTTTGGATTATGGACGCGGATATTCTCTAATGGACGACGGCTGGATTATGAATGACGGACTAGACGCTTGTAATCAGAAAGGGGTATGAAAACATTGCTATTATTCACCGTTTCATCCTTTATGTAGGACAGTTCACCTCGGCATGTATAAGTAAATAAGCCTACAGTGGACCCGTCAAATCTGTGCGTTTAGCTACTGAATTCTTCTTTGAGACTCCAAGAGCCCATCACTAGTATCTGTATATACGTTTATAGTATCAGAATCGATGTGTAATCCTAAGAACAATTCGATATGAACCTCTGAATATGTAAGTATCATCCCACGCTAAATTATAGTATGAATTAAGAGTTCTGAAGTGTAGACACACATTCTGCTATTATACATACCTGAAAAGCTGAATCTTCTCTTTTTATATGTTTTTATATTCCAAACATGGTAAATTTAGGGGGCAGTAGGGTCTGCGACACCATACGTGAAAATGTGCTCCCGTGTTAACGTTAAAGCATGTTTCGACAGCTGAAACACATGAGAGAGCTGGACGTTCTATGAGGCATTATCTGTTCCAGGCATTATCGTTCCACTGACTACATTTCTTTAACTTACCGTATTTTCTGACCGAGAAGTAAAATTAGATGATTCAAGAGTAAAATTGCTAGTACATGTTACATGTCGCGATGCAGTGAATGCTCAGGTAGCTATCATACGGACCTGGCCATCACCATGGAATACCTTTCAGAACTGACGTTTGATTCCTGTAGTATTATGCTAATAAATATATGTATTTTCGTACTCACAATATGGAACCCCTATCCCAGCAGGCCTGCGTTGAACTCTACTCGATCCTTCCTATAGGACATGTATGTGCGCTGTTGTCAATAAATGTAGGCCACCACTTTGAGCGTTTTGTTATGCGGACGGTTTTTTACATGGAGAGTTTATGTAACTTCCGTAGGTATAGTCCTATGATCACAACTAACATTGATGGAACAATAAGCGAGCGGTTTTGTCTGATTTCATTCCTTAACACTCGATTTGAATATCAGAATAACTAGGGCTACCATTGGTAAAACTACAAGGGGCCTAAATTAGATCATAATTGTTTAGGTATGAGTAAACGCTCGGGCAGCATTTTATTTGAACGAATAATACTCTACCAGTGTGCAATATAGACTGGGTATATATGTCTATACACAATATAGTATAATAAACAAATATGATACACTATACTGTATAGGCGTGAACAATCTGGTGAATACCATATACTGGTACTGCTTTATTTCTTTATTTTTCTAGAATATGTGATCAATAAAATATTATTTCCTGAGTGCTTTAAATTACAAGTGACCACTTGCTTATAAGCAGTATTTGGGTACTTCAGCTTGTGGGTACATAATGATTGGAAAATGATTACCCTATGAGCAAATGAGCAAATATAGTACGGTACTTATTCACTTGTATACCAGACTTCCGATCAGTGAAAAACACAAACAATCTCGACCCATCAGTAAACATCGGTCGCAGGGAGCAGCATAGAAACTCGCCGACAATTAATTTTTGCTAGATACCATCAGATTTCCCACAAATATTTCGAACATGATGTGGAATTTATTTCTACAATGAATCCAAGCCACGACATGAGCATGATCGCTTAAATGTTGTCAGAGCGAGCGAGCTGTCGTCAGCCTTTTATTTATCAAAATCAGATATGATAAAAAGCAGTATCGTAAACACAAATAAACTAATCAAGAGGCTGATAAATGATCAGTTATCGATTACTGGTATATTTCCATTTCTTAAAATATTGTATTTTTTCTCTTTGTTGGACGCTGTTGGCTTACTGGTCCTGTTCTGTTAGTGAGGGGCTAGCTGCAGTAACATATATGCAACTTGCAGTTTTTTGGAGAAAGGAGGTGTTCGGTTTGACTGTATTTTTTTCCTTAGTGTGTTGCGTTTATAAACCGAAAACATAATTTTCTCGTGTTAACTTCAAAGGTTATTAGCTTGAGAGAGAAGACACTGACATTTTGTATTCTGACTTTTCACCGACAAGGGATGTATCAAAAAAATATTACGAGTATTAGAAAATAGGCATTTGTTTGTTTTTGCAATTTTTGGTGATATTCTGAGAGGGAATTCCCTTCGTATGCAAAATATGACACCTTTAACCAAAACGAGTCATAGATATCCATATTCGGTGGGTTTGATTCTAAATGATACTGAAAATTCGTTTTGGTTAAAGGTGTCATATTTCTTTAATATAGAAATATATCAAAACGCTTGGAATGCTCTGTAGGGGTGAAGTTCACCGCCATTCGGAACGTGATTCCTCCAAACAAAAACTGTAGATGCTTCGTGGCCGAATGGTTAGAGTGTCGGACTACAAATCAAAGGAACGCCAACTTTTGGGTTCGAAACTCCAAGTCATAACTTTTCTTTGTTTTCATTTTTATCCATTTTTTTCCATCTTGATTTGGACTTTAAGTGCAATAGTGACGTGAAATAAAGACAACGAACCGCTATCGCAATTAATCGCTTATGTTATTATAATTCGTGACCATAGCGTTGCACGCACACACAGCCACACCATGCACTTGGTCAGTGGTTGAATATTGTGACGATCCAATAGAGCAAAAAATAATTGTTAAACATATATTTAACTTCCACACAAGAGTATTTCGTCTGAGGGCAACGAAAAGATAAAAGTTGTAACTATGAACGGAAAAGTTATAATGTAAAAGATTTCCAATATGAAGGCCTGCTGGGTCAAAAAAAGGAAAATTCCTGATACACAGCAGTTACAGCTATTCTTCAATGTTTCGTCACTACAATATGGCTATATTCATTTCCCATTTTCCCGTTGATGTAGGTGTTCAGTTTTGCAACTTAAACATATTCTCTATTTATTTAGGAAATGATCCTCAACAATCGGTGAAGCTTGCTTTCCCAAGTGACCATGCTTGTGCTAATATGTGGGGTTTTTTTGCAGTTACTTCCCGTATTTATTGTTCGCAGAACTTTTGGCAGGGAGTTGTCAGTTTTTGAGTAGATTTATATATTATATACCACTGACTATTGTTCGTAAATAGTTGGATCGTTCATGAAAATATATATGGTAACTGTATGGGGATATGAATCAAAACTTCCCATTAGACTGGCCTCGTCGAGCTGATAAAGAGTTGGGGAATATCTGAGCATTACGTCACAATTTACCGGCCGGTTCAGAGCGAGACAATAGAGCAACAGAGAGCGACGCTGAAAGGCAAAAAATCCATCTAAAGCGAACACCTCCTTTTGATGTATGAAGATATTTATTTATTTATTAAAAGTCGACAGCAGTCTGGAAAAATTCACACAGGCGAGGAGCATCCATATTGAAGCAATCCCCCAAAAATATTACCCACAGATACACAAACTTCAACATTAATAACATATGTACATCAGATATATTACTTTAAAATATATAAATACATAAGCAAAAATATCTGAGAAGTTTCTAAACGAGTCGACATCGCGTGCAGTGGCATTTGATAAGCCATGTACATGCATTATCACATACAAAATCTGTTTGTTTTAAGCTCGATATTACAAGACATATTGCCCCGTTGTGAATTTACATTCGTAATAGTCTGCATGTTAAAATAAGAATGGCTGCGAAAATTGAACATTTTTCTTTGCACATTCCCGAGAGCTTTGAAAGATACACCCACCTCATATCCCCCCCGAAGACATTTAGATAAATATACACAGTCCATTATCTCTTCTTTAGCTTAATGGCAGTATGTTGAGTTTAATAATGCGAGATTTATAATCGTCGTCCTGGCATTCTCTGTAACCTAGGGTATATTTCGTGGATCTCCTTTGTACCCTCTCTGCAAGGAGGAGAGACTTTTTTTTTTTTAATAGCGCAGGACTGTGGTGAATATTCTAATGGGGTTTATACAAGAGACAGCGTAAGTTTCACCTGCACAGGGCATGATTGACCACAAGTTCTTTGCATTAATTCCAGTATGCGCTTAGATTTACTAACTGCTTACTTTGCACGCGTGTCGCGCAATAGGTTTGACGTCATTTCAATGCCGAGGTCAGCCATGCTATTGCTCTTCTCAAGTGTGGCACAATTCATGTTGTACCTGTAAACAACTGGATTTCTTTTCCTTGTAACTGTAAGAAGCTTGGATTTCAGCGCGTGAGAAATCGGGGGTGAGAACGCTCCCTGTTTAATGGCATTACGTAACACCGGTTAGTTGTGAATGGTGAAAAATTTCCAAGCTGAACTTCCCTCAAGACTTTTACAGTTGATGTCCTACAAGGTGAATATTTTTATGCCAAGTGGATTTATGCATCGAGAGGTTTCCAGATTTTTGGTGATGATTTATTACACATGAAATCTATTTAGTTGAGCGGCCAAAACAAGATTAAATCTATAGTGTGCGCTGACTCTCTGGATCTTGCCAAGGGCACAGTTTCCGACAAGATTGGTAGAAATATCCTTCCTCAAGCAAAACAAACGCTGAGACACACCATGGTGTGAGAAGATCTTGCATACCTCAAAATTAAATTGATTGATATGTGGATTTGATGGAACTAACACGCGAATTAAATAAAACTGGCAAGATGCTATGGTGATTCCGTACAATCACGGATTGAATCAATAAATTCATGTTTTTCCTACAATATTTAGAGATTTCATGTTCTTATTGTGACATATGTCGTGGTCGAAAATTATACCGGAAAAGCACTGGCGGAATCGTACCTTCTATCAGCAGAAAGTTAGATTCCAATTTCTTCTTGTGGAATATACCCGGATTTCAAACTTTAAATATCTAAGAAGGATGTGGGCTTCATTATTCATGTTTTCACGTGATGAACCAGTACGATGATAATTTCTACCAATAGGTCGAGTAAATAGAATGACAAATTCAAATTGAATTTTGAACATATAGTAATTGGTCAGTTTTTTTTGTAATTTACTGGTAAGTAAGTACATTCGCCCATACTTACATGTATGCTTGATCAAGATTAATATTTATAGAATTATTGTAAGTGAGACAGGTACATATAGGATATATCCCAAATTAATATTACGATACTATCCATACTATAAGTTCTTAGACTAACTTATCTTTTACTTGTTTCTTTCAAATATAATTCACGTGTTATTATTGTTGGTATCCTCATCATGTTCACGATCTATATAAAAAACACGGATACCAGCCCTATATATTCAGCTTCAGTTTGCTATTCAGCAGTTAAGTTGTATCAGTCTGGTGGAATATGAGACGACCTGGAGACACTAGAATTCCATATATTTCTAGTTCATTTGGAGATCCTAGTTTCTACTGGCAGAAATTTGTTTTCAATGTTAAAATATCAGATACTACCAGATTTAAAGTTTTACTTTCTGACAGAAGAACTGATTTATATTTAATGTGTTTACATAATATTATTTCAGGCGAAAATGATAGTTCTTATCCCATGTTATGCGCCAACAAGACTCTTACGCAAACTAACGCTCAATTATATACCATATACAACAATCAATCTTAGAGGTTCTTCTTTACCACGTGTTACACGTCTATATAACAATTTTACAATATACATTATTAATTCAGCCATTTAAAAGCCATACGGATTATTTAAAACTCATGTATCCCTTTTGCAGTGTACATGATCGATGATTGATTTATCTTAATACCTTTGGTGTACATTTATCTATGTTAATTTATAACTGCACACTTATTTTTTGTACATATACCTATACTATTTATGATAATTTATAACTGTACACGTTGAATCATTTGTTAATTCAGCACGCATTTAATTTAACTAAATGCACTGTATTTATTGTTTTATGGAACCTGTTATTGGGCGTTGTGCCTGTACGGTCTGTGAATAAATATGAATAAATGAATCAATAAATAAATACCCTTTATATATACCATTCAAGGCATGATTTATTATAAGTTGCATAGTGTGCTACAGTTGTCCATGAAATCGAGCTGTTTCCATTTCTGTATTCATGTTTCTCAAGTTTGGTGATAAATATGAGGAATTCATGTACCCAACGTTGCAAAACTGTTTGTCCAAATAAAAGTTTCATCGCGCCGATGAGAATTTGAAGAGGTATTCACATCCGAACTAATTTGTAACCGTGGCAATTGAAAAATATATTTAAAAAAAATATATATTTCTTGCATTAGAATAAAAAAAACACCTGGTGATCCCCCAGTTTTCTTGTCACTCGTATATATGGAGCAGAATAATTGGCTGACTCCTAAGAGAGTATATTTGGTCCTAACAAACAATTCTGCTTTTATACTTATGCCTGTTTATTTATGCCCTATAATACAGAAAGCTCTATGTTGCACTGTGAATTATATAAAATAATTAAAGAAATCTGTTAATGGGAAGAACAGAGTATGTGTCTTGAGCAATCGTTACTGAACGGATATCAAACTTTCAATGAACAGTTTTTGTGAATATTCTATGGTGCTCTATTCTCACTCTTCCATTTAGTATTCACTTCATCTCGGAAAAATATTGTATTATGATGAAATATAGGGGGGCCAATCAACAAAGTTTTGAATCCGTCCTAAACTTGACGGCTATGTTGTTAACGTCAGCTACAGAATACAATTTTCGAAGCTGACCAGGGCTCAGCGTCGTACGTCGGAGTGCCCATATGGGCAGCCATTTATGTCAAAATTAGCAATTACAAAACCTAAAGCCAAACTCAGAAAAGACAGCATATCTTACAATGTACACTGTAATCTTAAACGCATTTTATATTCCTGCAAATAAAAAAACCTTAACTTTGAACGTATACTCAAACCGAAAACAAACGGTACGATGTTCGAATACAAACTCAGAATGAAAAGCCTAGTTCTGGACGAATAGCCAGTCCGACACAGAGTGTGACCTATTTGAAAACGAAGAGTATAACTCAGAACGAACGAGCTGTTTCACAACGAACAACGTTCCTTCGGAAATATTTCCGGAAATAATCGGGTCATTCCGAATGGTAGAATGATATATGACGTGAAACTGGACCGCTATTTCGACTTCCGCTATTTCAGGTCGTGACCTCAAAATGAATGTGGTTATTTTTTGCCCCTAGGTTAAAGTGTACCAAAAGTTTTGAACTTCAGATATCAGATAAAAATGTTTACATGGACTTGCCATTCTCATCTTGTGAGACTCCTTACTATGAGTCGCTCATGCAAATGACAGCCACCCCCTCAAAATGTGGGGGAGAAGCAGATAGAGGCGCTCGAGTGGTCTCCCGTCTGCCGAGCGCCTCCTCGATTATAAAGTACGTTCTGAAAGAGGTCGTTCGTTCTCTGATACGTTGTACGTGCTGAAATATACTGTTCGTTCTGAGTTCGCTTGTATTATCGTTTGGAGAGAGATGAAATATGCGTTTAAAGTTAGGATCCTTGTTTACAAAAAGATGACATAAGCGTTTATACTGACGCTTTATATTTCTGTTGTGAGTTAAGCTGTACAACCCGAGCTGGTAATTTTGACATAAATGGCCGCCCATATGCCCAAGTAAAATCAATCCAAACATCATTTAATTCTGACGATTGTACTGTGAGCTGATGGTTGACCATTAAGAATGAAATTTTACGTAAGTAGAGGACAAAAGGTTAAGTAAGTTTTCTTATAATCTAGACGAATAAGAACGTGGATAAAATGTAACAGTAGAACGCCACAAATGTTATCCCTTCTAATACAGGGGTGTGAAAAGTGTTGTAAGATATAAGCTGTGATAGTTTGTCCACGTGACCAGGTTCAAGTTCTTGAGGTCATGATGAGTATCAGTACCACAAAGTCTACTGCTCGCGGTCCCAACAAAGTAAATCGGGTACGTAGTCTTACTTAATCGGTCATTATAATATCGTTTGTTTATGTGATAATAAACATGGATATGCTGTTTGAGCTATTTGTGATATATCTTATCTTTGTATCGGCATAAGTCCTATTTACACATTATATAATGACCTGTAGATGGGTCATTTTCCCTTCGAATCCAAAGATGTGGGGCCAGTTCGAGGATGCATGAATCATATAAAGGCAGTAAAGAATGCTCCAAAATGTGGCCTTAAACCAGTTGGCCCATTAGATATCATTGTGCAAGGATGTCGCCAGTTAAGTCACTCTGGAGGTCGTTATATTACTGCCACTTTACACACTAAGATCACTATGTTTATTTGTTTCTTAGTTTAATGTTATAAAGAAACAACAATCCTAAACATCTCCTGATAAAGTCGCTAATATTACAAACTGAGCTTTCCCATGTAAAAGCTGTTTAATGCACCAGCATTCGGCTCTCTTGCTGGGGCCTTCATCGAGTGAACAGAGATAATTTGAAATTGATTATGTACAAATGTCGAACATATCGATTACTTTCAGTCCGTTAGAATCGAAGGCGCCGAAAGCTCGAGCATGTAGGGAGCAGAGGACGTTCATTCCCATACGCTTATGAAGTACATGGTGACATGTCGATTTTCTCACAACAGGTAGAATTTCTTAGCAAAAATGTCCAGACACTTCAAAATAGAATAAAAAGAGAGAAAAACCTGCTATCTGACATAACAAAAACATTTATGTGTATTACTGGCGGTTGGATCGAGGGGTAGACATGACCAATTAGCTGACATTTTAGATTAAAAGATTGAGGAGCGCAGAGTGATCATGAGTTTGAGGGATATGTTTGTGGTTACCCCAACATTCATCTGTATTGACTTTCAACAAAAAGGCAAAGGTGTAAATGCTTCTTATGTCTGCCATTCCAGACTGTTCAAACTCCATAACGGAAGGCATATAATAACTGTGGTCTTAAAGTGTTGATTGTGAAACACAATTGAAATATTATTGGGAAAAAGAAGACAACAATAAACTTTGAAAATGTATTCACCTTAGGACAGCTGAAACATTTAAAGATAGTGCCACTGCACTGTAGCTCATCTGGCTTTAACTGGAGAAAGTAGCTGTGACAAATTTTTACTAAAGAACTGCAATAGATGAGTTTCTAGCTTGTGTTGTCCCCCCGAACACAAATGATCCATGCAGTAATTTCCTGAGATTTCATGAAGTTTCATTTGAAATTCAAGATGGCCACCTGGAGGCCATATTGGATTTTCAAATTGGATCAGAAAAGGTATCTTGCAAAACTTGACCCCAAGGGGAACCTGTGTATCAAATTTGAGAAAGATCAATGCAGTAGTTCTTGAGAAATCGCGATAATAAAGCTTCATGAGGAAATCCAAGATGGCTACCTGGTGGCCATATTGGATTTTCGAATCAAATAACAAAAGGTATCTTGCACAACTAGACCCCAAGGGGAACCTGGGTACCACATTTGAGAAAGATCCATCCAATACTTCCTCAGAAATCACGATAACGAAGTTTCATAGGGAAATCCAAGATGGTCGCCTGGTGGCCATATTGGATTTTTGAATCAGAGCAGAAAAGGTATCTTGCCCAACTAGATCCCAAGGGGAACCTGTGTACCAAATTTGAGAAAGATCCATGCAGTAGTTCTTGAGAAATCGCAATAACAATGTTTCATACAGAAATCCAAGATGGCCACCTGTTGGCCATATTGGATTTTTGAATCAGACCACAAATGGTATCTTGTACAACTAGACCCCAAGGGGAACCTGTGTACCAAATTTGAGAAAGATTCATAGAATAGTTCCTGAGAAATCACGATAACAATGTTTCATCTGGAAATTCAAGATGACCACCTGGTGGCGCTATATTTGATTTTTGAATCAGACCACAAAAAGTATCTTGCACAACTCGGCCCCAAGGGAAATCTGTGTATCAAATTTGAGAAAGATCAATGTAGTAGTTCCTGAGAAATCGCGATAAAGTTTCATGGGGAAATCCAAGATGGTCGCCTGATGGCCATATTGGAAGTTCAAATCAGAGCAGAAAAGGTAACTTGCACAACTAGACCCCAAGGGGAACATGTGTACCAAATTTGAAAAAGATCTATGCAGTAGTTTACGAGAAATCACGATAACAATGTTTCATCGGGAAATTCAATATGGCCACCTGGTGGCCATATTGGATTTCAGAATCAGATCACAAAAGGTATCTTGCACAACTAGACCCCAAGGGAAACCTGTGTACCAAATTTGAGAAAGATCCATAAAGTAGTTCCTGAGAAATCGCAATAACAATGTTTCATGGAGAAATCAAAGATGGCCGCCTGTTGGTCATATTGGATTTTTTAATCCGACCACAAATGGTATCTTGCACAATTAGACCCCAAGGGGAACCTGTGTACCAAATTTGAGAAATATCCATGCAGTAGTTCCTGAGAAATCGCAATAACAATGTTCCATGGGGAAATCCAACATGGCTGCCTGGTGGCCATATTGGATTTTTGAATCAGACCACAAAAGGTATCTTGCACAACTAGACCCCAAGGGGAACCTGTGTACCAAATTGTACAAAGATCTATGCAGTTGTTCCTGAGAAATCGTGATAACAATGTTTCGTCGGGAAATTCAAGATGACCGCTTGGTGGCCATATTGGATTTCTGAATCAGACCACAAAGGGTATCTTGCACAACTAGACCCCAAGGGGAACTTGTGTACCAAATTTGAAAAAGATCCATGCAGTAGTTCCGGAGAAATTGCGATAACAAAATTTCATGTGGAAATCCAAGATGGCCGCCTGGCGGCCATATTTAAAATCGTATCGACACGGCCTGAACAATTCTGTGTACTCAGTGGGGGGAACATGCATGCCAAGTTTCAGCTTAATCGGCCAAGTGGTTTCAGAGAAGAAGATGTTTACGGACGACACACGACGCACGACAGACGACGGACAATCAGGCCATGACATAAGCCCATCGGGCCTTCGGCCCAGATGAGCTAAAAATCAATCTTCCAATGCAATTCCATATAATAATAAGTTAGAAAAAGAATGATAATAGTTAAGTGTCTCGATCGTCTCATTCGACGGCCGCATCAAGGCGTTACAGTTTTGATCGTGTTATGTTTGGTTCTTCTGCCCGACATTGGTCGTTTTGGGTTGCTGTTTCTCGTATACGTGCTCTTCCTGGGTATTTTCATAATCACCACCCGCCGGTTCAAGCTTTTAGTACGTGTCGATGTCATTGTGACCAGGGTTGGCTGGCAGGGATAGTTGGTCCTCGTATGTGTGTTCTTCTCTTGTATTGCGGATTTGCAGTGGAAACATTCTGGTAATCTGGTACATGTAAGCTTATGGATAACCCCGTGTTCTGGGGATCTGAAAAGAAGATTGATTATGTCAAGTTTCCCGCAAAACTATTACGTGGAAGTATCCAAGAAAATGTGCAACATGGAAGATTTTATTAAGGAGGCTCGATCTGCAAAACAGTTTCAAGGGATATCGATACCTATGGGCTGCAAAAATATTTTGCTACAGAACCCCATTAGAAAACAGTCTGATTTTGAAATACTACTTGCAAGAAAGTATACGAGCTCTAGTCCGTCATTCAATATTCACTCGTCGTCCACCAAAGACTTTCCCCGTCCATAATCCAAAGACCTATTCCATATAACAGCATTAGCACCAGATTAAAAATAAAATAAAAATAAAATAAAATAATCATACTATACATCATCGTAGGCTAGTTTTCTGCAATAGAGATTCTGTCAACAGTTTCCAATGACCAAAAACGTAGCCCTTCAACATGTCGATTTTCGGCCATCGGAAATTCATTTGGATAAAGAATAATGGTCAGTGATGACGATTTTATGTATACCTTTTATGTACAAAACTGCTGACAGCTTCTCTCTTGTAGGAAACCATCTTGTGTTTTTATTTTATTTATTTCAAACACATTTGAAATTGGTACTAGCATACGCAGTAGGTGTTGGAAATTATTGAAGCAGAATTTTTTCATGAACGACGGTTGAATATTGCATGTCGGATTTGACGTTTGCTATAGAGATAAGCGGTAAAATGCATGAAAGTAGAAATCCTCAAATACAAAGTGTGAATTGGAACCCACAATGTAGGCCCTATATTTGAATTTTTTCTTCTGATAGCTGAAATGTTCGCTGTTATTGACAATCTCAGTAAACTCAGATATAATATCACGGAATATTATCTCTGAATTCAGCAGTATATAAATCCCGCGAGAATATGAAACTACTATTGTTAGCCAATCAGGTGGATAGCTTGTTGAAACAATTTCAAAATCACGCCCACAGTAATTACACACGGTAGCACGTGTTCTAATATATAAACATTATCCTGAAACAGTGTCCAAATATGGTATCATTTCCGGACAGTGTGCGTGGAAAGCCGTAAAGATAGAAGAGTTTACTCTCTCCGAAAAGTCTCCGTTAATCTCCGTGAACTAAACGTCAATCATTGTCAGAGAGAAAAGGCAGAAATTGTCTTAATTGGCTCATTATGGGATCTCGTACAATATCGGCGAACATTTCGCATGAAGTTTTCATAGCGTTACGTCTAGATGGTATTCCCCTGACTTACCATCTTGGTTTACCACGATTGTGTTATTGACAGCTTGAGGGAAATACTAGGTGTATTACTAATTTTTAATTAATCTGGAAGTCTGAATTCTGAAAAAAAATATCAGTATATCTGACTATAGTTATAGGACAGCCGTGACCAAACAGATATTCCTGAGTACATAATCTCGACATCTCCCACCCAAAATCATTTGTAGCTGGTGATCGCATCTATCCAGCTGAGAGGTTTCACACCTTCACGTAAATGTTGAAGTTTTAAGGAATTCTTCACGAGTGAATGAAGTTCTAGTTCTAGTTCTAGACATGTACAACAAGAAAATCGATCTCAGATTTCTTACGAATGTCATGCAAAAGCTGTTTCTATTTCGTATTTGAAGCGAACATTTTGATGAACTAAATATTATCCATACAAACATGGCCAGGAATAAAAATTCCTATACGTGTTAGTCTCTCGTCACAGTGAATAGGATAGGTCTTGAAATTGTATACGTACCGAGATTATATTCCGTCGTATCGTTGGCAACAGTTGAATCGGTTCCATATGGAGATGGCATCGGGCTGTTACTCACCCTTAGTGAATATAAGTAATAAACGAATGCAATTGCCTACATGTATTCACATTCCCCATAGATGTACTTTCGATTAATTATTTTAAATGAACATGAAGTGAAGGCAGACAAATCACCACAATCAGAATTTAATCCACTTTATAGCAGATGATTAGAAGGCCTATTATGTGATCTTTGGAAACAATCCATAAAGTCGCTCTATAGTTTTTCTCATGGAAACAAAATTGTGCGTTGGCCAGAGGTGGTTCCAACTTTGCGCATATGTGATTGGAATGCGATCTGGAAAGACATCTTCTTTCATAATATCAAATACCAAATTTAGAAAGAATCCGATGAGTCGTTCTAATTACTGTTCAGAAACGAAAATACGTATATGAAAACAATGCCAAGCAATACCTTGTGGCATGTTACCCATATACCAAATTTGGGAGAAATCTGTTCAGTTGTTCTGAATTTATTGTCTGAAAACAATATTTCAGGGGTATATAAGGTCAGCTGGTGAGTAAGTTTAAAATTCTGTAAGGCCAATGTTTCTGTGAAAGTTCATTCATCTATGGGACAAATGTATACATGTACCACTGATCCACCAAGTTGGCCATAGTACAGACATATATGAAATGACTAATACTAAACCATTGAATGCATCATATAATGGTAGTGTAAAAAGATATCAGTGTACTGACAAGAAGTCATATTACCCCACAAACCAATATTCTGACTGCTCGTCTAAAACATGACAAGGGCCAAAACTAATCCTGTGATGTTTTGTATCTAAGCCACACGTTATATTGTAGCTGTTCATGTGGACATCTCGAATGACATGACCACACGACCCCTATGGTACCGACCATTACAAACTGCCCATGAATCAATCAATGAATATGCTACAGATAGAAATGAGAATATGCAAATCTGTACAAATGTCATACATTGGATCAATGGCCAACCACTATTCTACCCAAAAGTGGCAGCCACTTTACGTTAGATTAAATGGATAATGTGCTTTCAAGGGTAATTGTAGAAAAAAAAAAACTTCTCATTTGCGATCAGAGCTGACAATCCACAGCTGTCTCCCGGACCCCCCTAGACAGAAGCAATATGCACCACAAATTTGAAGCTGATTCACGATGCTTCAAAGTATCAAAGCTTTAAAGTATACTTTACTTATTCTTCTTTGAAATTAGATATGAAAATCCACAGTTGTTAAGGCGGATTCCACGCAAAACCGTACCACTAACTCCCATTTCTGTCCGTCCTTGACGGACTATGACATTAGTAACACCAATAACTTGGAAAATATCATAAACAAACAATGTTCCCTGTACCTTATTATCTCAGATGTGTCAATGAATTGCATAAGATGAAAGTAAACAAGTGCCCCTATGAATTCTTTGTACAGTTTTTAGTTAAGCGGAACAAAACACAAATGACATTAGTAACATTTCAAGGTCAAGCTAATACCACCCTAAATCTTTAATTGAATAATTTAATTGACATTTGTTTTGTGGTGAATATTATAAAAAAAGTTGGACGGACATATGACATTAGAACAAATGACATTAGAAACACTTACATTTCTGTCTCTCTATTATTCTGCAGATAAGAAATGTGCAGTGAAAAACTGTTTATATTCAGGTATGGATACATTACACAACATTTGTGGGTTTAGCAAACACAGTACAAGACACAGAGTCAGGTTTTTTTTTACATTTTTAATGTTACAAATGTCATTTTTCCGGTGAGACGAACAATTTGACGGAAAGTGGTATAGTTTTACGTGGAATCCGCCGTATACAATACATGAAGATTAAACTAAAAAAAATATTCATACCTTTGAACTGTGTTCAGCATGGAACCTAAATGATATGAACAGAAGTAAACTGGGTCAGAAAATGTATTGCTTGGAAATACTGTAACGTCGTAGTTACTACAAGAATATAAACGACAACAACAGAAAGGAATGAAATAATAGTAGATCGAAGGGCATCTTCATTTTATCCAGCCAATTTCTACGTTCCCACTTCAGGTTCGAAGTGAGAACGTAGAAATTGGCTGGATAAAATGAAGATGATCGAAGGGTGACTTACACTGAACTACTGTGTTCAAAAATTACTCTTTTTACACAGTCACATTGGAAAAAATATCATGCACAGTGGTGTGTACATTATATACACATTAATGTGTAACTTTTATACACAAAATATTGTGTACAAGTTGTACAGAAAAATGCGTACAAAATGTACACTCATATGTGTACAATATGGGACTGAAGTATTTGGAAATGATGTCTTCAATCTGAGCTGGTATAATTTTGTGATAAGCAAGGGAGGTAACCATATTATGTGTGTGAATGCTAAAAAAATATACCTCGATAGGTAAAGAATGCAAGGGAAGGGAAACACTGATATATGATATATTCCAGTTTTGAAATTTCTTTCAACTAGTTACGTTTTGGATTATGGACACGGAAACATTTTTTTATTATTTCTGATAAAATTAACTACAATACAAATATCCAAGCTCTCACTCTTTTTGTCTCCCGACCTGTGGCTTTTATACCACAGTATGATGCCTGTTATGAGGGCCACCAACAGTAGAGTACCGACCACACCTCCGACCACAGGGCCCGCCACATCTGAAATTGTTCAAACAGGTTTTCGGTTCTCTGTATACAACTGTGTGGATTGCGAAATGGTCATTTTACTTGAACATATTGGCGGAGATACATACTCAAAACTGTCATTCATCAAATAACAGGTTTTTATTTATCAGGACTGCGACCCATGTTGATATTGAACTCGTCTTGGTTATTCGGCGATCACTGATTCTATAAGAACAGGTTGCGTGAATATGTGTTTGGTTATTTGAAAGAAGTTTATTACCACAGCCAGGTCCTGCTTCGGGATGCTTTGTTATTTCTCCGGGTGCCCCAGAAGGGCTTGTAGCAGTTGATATCAATGTGGACGGCTTTTCTAAATCATTAAAAAGATACATTCGCATGGTTATCATTCAATACAGAATTACAACTGGCACTGGCAACTTAAAATATCTTTCAATATCGTATAAGGTAGATGACCGTACAGCTCAACTTCATTGTCGGAATGTACTGCTGCCATAGAACCGAAAGGCAATTCTGAAGTTTAGAGATGGTGAAAACAGTGACATTCTCCGTGTATGAAGTGACAAGTAGATGTCTCACGTGACCTATGCCAGGGCCAGACTGTCTAGGTGGTGATGATAAACTTTCCCGTTATTCATAATCATATAACTGGTAGGCTAAATTGAGTTGATAAACGAAGAGATATGTACACAGGCTCAAATCCAGTACATTTTCCAGAGGATCGAAACCAGCAATACAGGATCATACATGTTGATATCTCTGACTGGCATACGGGTTAGATTGCCTAGGAAGTCATAAAAACTTTCCCGTTGTTCATAGTTATACAACTGGTAGGCTAAATTGAGTTTATAAGGAAAGAGATATATGTACACTGGTCCAGAATCCAGTACATTTTCCAGAGAATCGAAAACAGTAATACAGGGTCAAACATTTTGATATAAGTGACTGACATTCTGGCCCTACCAACACCTCTGTATACTGACTAAATAAATCTCCCACACAGAAGAGTTCCAATGGTTTTGGTACAGCACTGTAGCCCAAAACATACGTGTAGGATCATATTAGGGAAAGATACGTATTCTACCAATGTTAATTATTTTCTCTGTTTAACATAGGAGAATGACTCCTTACCATGGTTGCCAACAATCAGTGTAACATTTGCGTTACAAATCATCAGTATTACCTTTGCGTTACCAATCGTCAGTACAACTACTGCATAATCATTCCAGCATAAATTGTTACTTGCAGCCACGATATTTCAGAATTTGAGTTGTTATTCATGGAAATTGTCCATCAGTGTCTATTCTCTGATATGTTTTCCTTTAAATACTTTCTACTTGTTGACTTTCGTATGGGAAGTTGTACCTCAAAGCGACTGAGGTGGGTATCTAGACAAAATCCTCAAGTCTTGAGGATCCCCATGTTGACGGATTTTAAGGAGTGGTCGTGTAACCCATGAAGAGCACTTGGGACAAGGTCGTTTTTGTCATCAGTGTCTGCCCATTTTATGGTAGTTCCTCTTGTCTCACATCATGTCAGAAAGTTCTCCAAAAATATTTAGTTATTTTTTGCCAATGTGTTTTGTTGTCTAAAGATATTTACTCATATATATATGCCTGCAAAAATAGATAGACTCTATCTAGCAGCTAACCAGAGCGCAACATTGTTGCATGGGGCAAACGCACTGCCCAACATCTTGGGCCATGAGAGAGAGTTCACTGAAACTGCAGATGTTATTACTGGTGCAAAGAAATGATAAAGTTCTCGGTTGTTAAGAGTAAATATAAAACTATGTATTTGTTGGAAGAATCGACAGGACAAATGGAACATGCAAATACGTCTGATTGATTATTACCACAAATATTGTTGTGATAAATGGTCAATCCCATACAGATAGTGGCTCATTGCATTGCGAAATGGTAAATAACATAAATATAAATGTTCATTCTAAATCTCTTACCAGTTACAGATATCTGGATGGATTGCGGGTCGAAGTAGTTAATATTATTGATGGCACTGGTGGCATTGCAGAAATATTCGCCTGACTGACCCATACTGATGCGGTTAAGATATAGTATACCGCTAGAGCCAGGGTCATCAGCCCTAGTTACATTGTTACTATCTAGTCTGTATGACCACTGATACATAGCGTTGGGATTACTGTCTGTTGTACACCTCAATTGGATGTTGCTCTCATCCGTGACATCTTGCTGCGAGCCTGCTCTAACTGAGGTACCCTGGTTAATGGATATGTGGATCTGTGTGTCCCGTGGAGAATCTACATGGGGAAAATGTCAAAACGGCACGGCTTATTCAATCAGTTAGTACTACTGGGAAATGGAAGCTACCCATAGAGCATAAGTGTACTGAAGAAAATACCAATACTATCAGGACTATTCAGGTATTAAATATGAGCAAGATAGTCTAAACTCGACTGCATGAATTTCTCTCTTTTTTTTGTTTTAAGTGGCGTCGACAGTCCTTGAAATCAGCAAAACTCACAAGAATGCGTTTTTGATATTTCACTGTCAAGTTCAAATAGTGCAAATTGATAACCGGCCAGAAGGATTATGCCTGACGAAATATACACCCTGGCATTATTTTGTCCTTGTCAGGTCTCACACAGATTAATTGTATCAGTCTTTTGTCACTACTTACATAGTATGTTCAGAGTATCCGTCCAGGTTTGAGTATTTTCCGAGTCGACATACAGCTGCTCCACCTCACAAATGACCACCATTGTCCTCTGATCTGCTGTGAAATTGTAGATCGCTTCGATAGTTCTCTCATAGGTACAGGAGTTTAAGGCTTCATTGTAAAGTATCTCGCGGGATATAAGTGGCGCAGGCTGTCTGGCATTGCTGGTGTCGTGCAAGGACATCTTCAAAGTGCCCGCCGGCCGTCCAACATTGCCGAAACATTTGAAAGTCACAGGTTGATTCTCTATGATCGTACTCGGCTTGAATGAGAGCTCTGGCTTCTGGGCCTTCCCTAATATGATGGTTGAGAAAGAGAATAGATCTGTGTGAGGTTAATTAAGGAATAACCGCGAATAGCCTGATTGCATTTATGAAATATCGAATGAGCTGGACCGATATGTAGTCTGGCGACCAAAAACCATATGACTCTAGAGGAAAGCTTCCCTCGGCACCTCGCATTCAGACCCGTGGATACGGCGGATTCTCAAACGTAGCCTTTGCATCTCCGTTCCGATCCGAAAATATTTCATCAATCTAGATTTTTAGTGGGACACATAGATTGATTTTGTGGCTATTATCCGGACAATTCGTGAATAACTTTCTGATTTTATTCCACTTTGATCGACTTTAGTTGCGTATCAACGCGTATGTCTTGTCACCAATCTATGCAATATGTTGGGAACGTCATCGCGAATTAAAGCGCCTCTATTCGGAATAAAGTGATAATTTTTAATTTTCTGACGGTCTGTTGTCGCTGACGGTGGCACAACTCATTAATTTCCATCAGATGCGTTGACAGAGCTATTATATCCTTTCTTCGTCTATATTGTATCTAATTTCGCTTTAGCCGGTAGTGACAGCGTTGTAATTCCAGTCAAGATATCCACATGAACAGCTAAGATAGAAACGTGGCTGAGATACAGAAAATCACACGAATATTTTCTCAGGAATCCCAGGATTCACTCTTGACACCTAGGATGTCTTTGGGAAGGAATCAATCAGAATATCATGGGATATACCAGTCCACTAAAGGCCCTGTCACACTCACCCGCGATCACGCTGGCGCTCCCACTGCGACCTGAAAAGTATGTCGTGAGGCAAAGCGCAGTGAGGTCTCTGAGAACGATTTGGTGACGCAGTGGAAACTGTCAAGGACGGGAGAGGGTCGCCATGAGCTACCTTGATCGCCAAACCTCGGCGCTTGTTTTGTGCATGCACAAAACAAGCGCAGCGGGTCGGCGCTCTGACGAGAACGGTGTAATGACGCAGTACAGTCGCCATGGCAGCGCAAAGCGAACTACATGAGCATATCGTGGACGTAGCAACAACGCATTGAAGCGACTTAGGGTCGCAGAAATCGTCCCCTGCGACTGGTGTGCGACTGCTGTACGCTAATTGGGCTCTCAATACGTGCCTCTTGCGTTCTTATTGCGCTGCTACTGCACTTCTATTACGCTTTGTGGGCTTGTTTGCGCTCATTCTACGTCCACACTGCGCTGCCATTGAGACTATGACGCTCGTTATACGTCCAACGCGTTGTTCCGACGTTTGCAATAGGTTCACAGTGCGTTCTTATTACGATCCCACTTCCACTGGCACCCCACACACATTTTGGTATAAATACAGCTCCATCGTCTATACACAATCAGTGTGCATCTGCTCTTGACCATGGCCGCAGGCAAGCAGAATGTGCGGACTTCTTGGTTTTTGGCCTGCTGAAAGTAGACTGATGCCCTGGTCGCAGGAGGCTCTATTTTTATACACGCCGCACATGCGCAATGAACGAGTTGCAAAGGTATTGAGAGCGAAGTGAGAGCGCAGCGGCAGCGACTTGGACGCACTGAGAGCGCACTGAGAGCACACAAAGCGCAGTGGGAGCGCATTGAGAGCGCACTGATGATCAAACTGGGAACGCATAGGGTCGCAGTGAGAGCGTAATAAGCGAGTCAAGAACGTACTGTAAGCTACTGTAAGTTACCTGGTGTCATGGATTTCACAATTTTCGGCGATGTCACTGCGCTTTGGTGAAAAATTTCAAAGTCCGGGAGCACAAAGCGGTCGACGGCTGATCGCAGTAGAGTGTGACAGGGGTATTATCGGGATATTTGTTCTGTTAGAAACGGAACTTCAATACTCCTTGCCCGTACTACATGGCACAGTTGCTCACATTGGTGTTTTCTTTGGGGTTCGGTTCTTGAAGCTTATAAGCCTGGGGAGAACCGTCCTTTCAACCTCCTAGAAATTGCTGCGTATATCGTAAATATGACGAAGATTAGTGAAGAAGCATGCTTGTCAGTGATAGACGTGCCTAGAGAAAGCATACCATAGCCTCTTTTGGCTGAGTTACACATCTTCAATAGATGCTGCCATGGCAACTTCAAAATACTGGGTACGACTTAGTAGTAACTCAAGTATTTCTCGAGAACCTCTTTCGCGACTATTATGTATGTGGATCTGCAAATATTGTAATAAGGACTTGACTTCCGTCGAACGTTGATTGTTCATTATACGTGACTGGGAAAGAAGTGGTTTGTGATATACTTTAAAATGTTTCTATAATATTTAACTCTCAAATATAACAATTAATAATAAAATAGAAAAAATGCCCTCTTCCCAAATTCGCCGTGATTGTGTCGGGTATTGATATTATTTCTGCACGTCTTATCTCGGAAAACGTGGTGGGGAATGCATGCTTAAAGGAGAAGAAAACATATGACTAATGTATACACTGAATGAAAGATCTATCTCCCCAGTATCCAAAAATGTAAGCAACTATTTTTTGCAATTTTTTCTACTCGATTAAATCGGCGTTTAGCCTGCGCATCATTGTCTCTCAAGCGTGCCGCCATTCAGACTAGGATCGTCTAAGCGTGTGACGTCACCGGGGCCTCGCCGCTCTCCAGCGGGGAGGGTGAGAATATAATGACATTGCATGGGGATATATTACAAACCAAGCCTTTCTTGCATTGGAATGATTACAATTTGATAGGAATAGGAATCGCACATCGTGATATGACAGAAATAGTGCTGAAAGACTGATAAACCCACTCCAATTTATTGCAGCAGCCTCACCGTGCAAAAGGTCTTCCCTGGTGAGTTTGGAGTAAAATCCTGCCGAACGACGTTATGCACCCGCTGTTTCAGTACATCTGATGAAATGTCACGGTCTTTGGAAGGTTTTTATTCCCAGTGGGACTAAGACTAATGGAGTGCAAACCTTATTGTCAAAAGGAGTTGAGAAGGGACCAGCAGCTCGACCTTTCGACAACTCTTTGTCTAATTTAGCTTCTACGATAGCAGGGCTTTGCATATCAGATGAACGATCACGTGAGACAGTGAAAGCATATCTTCTCGAGTGCCAAATATCGAAACTGTTCGTGAAACTACCTCAGGGTACTTAGTTAGCACAGTTTTAGCCTGATCCCAACCGGTGTTGGAAGAGTAACTCCCTTTGCCGCTGGATTTACACATGCTAATTTACATGTAAGGAGCCGAGAAGAATCCAATTGGCAACATTTGATGTAGTTCACAACCGTGGCATGTACGATAACCTGAAGTTTCATCCTTCGAAACATTTGTTTTAGTACCGATAATAAGCATTGAGGATGGGGCACTGGTGGCCATATTGGATATCTATAGAAGAGAAAATAGACAATAACTTTCATGCGTGCTTCATCGAGTCGAACATAACAGCGCTACATGTACAGAAGCCTCTCAGTGAAGCCTTTATAAATATATATGATATATATTAGCATACAAACACACATATATGTGTA
>JAVTVY010049308.1:0-23789 GCA_036873755.1 Hanleya hanleyi
AGAGAAGGGCGTAAATTAATTTTCTCAGGAACACAGAATATTAAAAAAAGATCGATACCGAAAACACTGTACCGGTACCGATACGAAGAATTGATGTACATGGAGCAGGAAAACGCCGTACGAAAATAGCCCTAGCCCCACTTCATAAAAATATCCTCTGGGAAAATAACATCATGACTTCATATTTTCATCGCTAAAGTTCGCCTGACAATAGTCGTACCGTTGCACAGCGAGGGTCTGCCATAGCGAAGTTAAAAACTACATTCTGAATATTTATACCCGTATTTGAGCGAATTGAGAGACAGGCAATGTGTTGTGTATATAGGTTTACCCCCTCTGGCTGTTTAGAATTCAGATGTCCGTATCCGTGTTAGTTTTGACTTAGGGACGCCCCATGTCATGTCGTTTTTCGCCCCGCATACATTGCTTCAGAATATATCGAAATTCCACGAAGAAGCCGAAGCAATCTTCCTCGTCGTCCGTTCATTCGCTGCTATTTTTAACCGACCCTTCACATATTAGCTGCATAGAGCACGTTTTCGTGTAATGGTGGTACACGATATACAGGCCTGCATATGGAGGGAGCATATCATCGCCATTTCAGTTAACTTGATTCTGGTCCACATCATGGATGGGTTCCGTTCCCATTCGATTCGAATTTTAGTGGATCTCACATCGCTTAAATGTTTTGCGGCAATACTTGTTTTACTTCCACCACATTACACATATCCTAGCCTGCGAGAAAATTCCGATGAGCTAAGCCGCCTTCATTTTGAGCCAGCACTTATTACTAATGCTATCAAATTAAACGGATGATAAATTGGCAAGTGTATCTGATATATTTCTTTTTTAGCACATATTTATAAACCTGGAAGACATCTTAGTTTATGTCATATTCTCCGTAGCTTTTAACATGTAAACGGATTATCAGGTCTCCAATCCTCAGCACTTGGCTAACTAACCCGTCTACAATGTGATATCCCTTAGTATATGTGACATTATTCTATATTCATCTCTCGGCTGAGCATGAGAATGTGGGTATGTTTCGCTCCTTAAACACGAAGCTGCTTATCAATCCACTCATCTCGAGCATGTTATCTTTGCTGGATAATAGGATGTGGCTGGTGGTCCAGAAGGAGAAAAAGCCAGCGCTAAGTTCTCGGATTCCTCCCTTTCTATTCCTGCCGCACCATTATTATCAGATAAATATTCGATTTGGCCGCAAATCTCCCATACTCCTGATGGAATTTTCAAGGCGAAAATCAATGTTACGAGTCCTGTAGCAGAGGAAACGGAACACCTTGTAAACATAACCAACTCTGTGACAAAAAAAAGAAATCATCTAAATTACATTTTTACGTAATACGGGTACCACCACTATCGATTGTATATTACCATTAATAATCGGCTCACTGTAACTTCGGGATCAGTTCGTCCAAGCTGGTACGATATCAGATCGCCCATTATAATAAAGCAGGCTCCATTTTATCATTCTCTGATCCATAACCCGTCTATTTCATTTCATTTATGTATATCACCACCGTACATATATAATGCGCTTAAGGTGTATAAACTAGATAGCCACCACGAAACAGTATGTAAATGAACTAATGTTTGGATGGATGAATGGAATAGCCGTTGAAGGCAATCCAGTTCGCAGCCTCTCTAAATCGGGAAGTTGCTGTCACCACCTTGAGCGATCCCGGTCCAGGAAGTAATGGAGAATAATCACTGTGTCAGTTTGTACCCTCTTGCTTGCAATAAGCTCACCTTATTGGTGTGCACATTGCAACACTGCGAGGAAAGGTTTGCCATCATGGCGACAATGCATGGGAACAAAACTTAAGGAGAAAGAGGTGGCCTAACGGTATGGAGTAGATTTGGGAAAGATTTCCGTAATTTGTATCATTGAAGCGCAATCGTACATCGAAAGAAATTCGTCGAGTCCTGGTTTACCAATATTGAATAAACAAAACCAGACTGTAGGAATGTCGAATTATATCCAATTTTCCGATATCGGTCCAGACTGAATACTCGTGAGATGCATAGCTGTATGGCGTGGATAAAGAATTGCATTCACTGTATTTCGATTCCCAGTATTTGTACAGACTTCTTTTGCTGTAACAGTTTGTATTGAACCTCTGTAAAAGACCGCCGGCTTCCTGATCAACATATCCATGTGAACGAACATGTGGTGGGGACATTACAATGCGTCTGTAAGGGGGATAGCATTTTGTATCAGAGAAATAAAAATACTGAAGACAAGGCGACACAGAACGGTGATTCTGAGTATAGTGATTTGTGGATCGAAAACATCAATTGACTGTTGTGCTGCCTAGTTGGACTGAAACCCTGTGCTTCAATCACACCAAGTGACCAAAATTGAAACGCAGCTGGTAGATCGAAAGCCGACTCAGATATTTAGAAACTGGCCTGTGGAAGTACGAAAACATGCTGTCGAAGATTTGTCATCCCCAGCATTACCTCATTCTTTAAACGGAATCAATTGTAGTCATATTTCCCTCTTCGTGCTGAGAACGAGACCAACAGCGACAAACTGACTGGGAAATGGATTATGCACAACGGCTGCTTACTGGGGAGGGTTGGCTTAATGTCACACTCAAGGTGTCTTCTTACTGAATGAATCTGAGTAGACGTGGACGTAAATAGAAATAATGTAGAAATAAATACATTTGATACTGACGTAATGAACATCTGATGCTTTCCCACCAAATAACGCGTGACGAATCTGTCAATCACAGATAACAGCTAATGTCTTTCACACTATGCTTCTCTGCCCGAGCTTCCGGCCAGACATCCGTCTTTGGTGGTTCTTTTGATGTTGATCGCAGCTACATGTTGACATGTTCTGGCGATAGCTGTATGATTCAGCGGCTATGATGCATTATTATCAAGCACCGTATGTAACTGATCAGCCGACTGATCGGAATTCTGAGCGACGAGTTTTACTCAGCGCCAAGTCGAGGTATGGAAGAGTATGGTTTACTGAGACTGGATACTAAATGTCATAACTGACGCTTGTATTGGGATCATCGACGTGAAAACTCCTCAAATGTCCACTGTTGCTTCCTACAACATGAGGTACCTTTCTGTTTCCTACCAAATGTTGACTTTCGCGTTTATTTTCGGTCCTCTCTCTCTTCTATGTTCCTGTGTAGCGTTAGTTCGGAGACATATAAATCGATGAGACCAGGTTGCGACCTGGTAGCCGACTGTAATTCCATTTAACCCGAACATATTCGACTTGTATTATTGGGAGATTCTGTTGGATAAGGCTCGAGCCAGACGAACAAGAGAAAAGTCTGAGCCGAATTCTTAGAGCTGTCATCTCCTATCATTTTGCCAATTCCATGTCGTAAGCTATCCGGTGAAATGAACCTTAGTATTCGCGAAAATCCGAGAAACTCTTCAATGAAATAAGCCGAAATATCGATTCCTGTCTTTCTTTAGAGAGGGAGAAAATGCTCGCAGACATACTATACGACTTGTCGGCTCTTCGGTCTCTAATCATGCCATACTGTAGCCTTCAACTCCAGGTTATACAAGGGGAAACATTTTTGCAATGCAATAAAATGAACGCACAGCCGCTGCCATTCAGGGCCACGTCTTCTGGTGAAATCGAAGACTGTCAACAAAAACTTGTAATTTCTGTTTTTATGCTATGTCAAGAGTTCTATTACTGCTATTTCCCCCAGGAATTACTGTTATTACATTCTATACAATCATAGTGATTCAAACTCCACTGATGCGACCTGTAGGATACTACACTCTTGAAATGCAAGTGTTGTATTGAACATGATAAATGTCCAAGTGGTGAAAACATTATATAAAGTTTTATATTTGTAACACTCTTTGAAGTTGTTGAAAAAAGTTATATCTAATATTATACTGCTGAATCAGAGCAATAAAACACTTTACAATGCTGCATTTAACACTGTTGATTGCTCCTGATAGAGTACTATAACGTTGGATATAACACTTTTTTCAACACTTTAGTAGAATGTTACAAATATAGCACTTTATATAATGTTTTCACTCCTCGGACATTTATAATGTTAAATGCAAGACTTTCATTTAACACTTGTTGAGAGTGTACCGCAACAAAAGTCTCCTAGAATTGCTCTCATTCGGCATTTTGACGGGTATCAACTCATTCTGATACCAAATATTTTTACGAAGAGAGGAGAAAATATGAGCTGTGAATTAACGAACAGTCTTTATTCTTATGATATGAGGTTCTTATCTTATAAAATATATTCGTGCATATCCTCGAGAAAATTGTCTATGATATAGCTTTTAAAAGAAAGTGGTTCATTATGACAAAAAGCCCTCCCAGGTATCTGTGTTATGCAACCTGAATCTTGCGCTCGTCGAACAGGAGGTCGAATAGTATCAAAGCAGGAAGACATTTAGATCCGGCGATAATTCGCCCGGTTGTTATTTAGTAGTAAGCAGGGAGTGAATAGAGAAAGGAGATATAAGGCATGTGACCAAGAGGTCAACAGGGCTTTATCTTAGAAAATTCAAACCAAATGCAGAAGATTTTAACACGAATATGCCGATAAAATAGACAAAACACCAAAACGTCGTGTGGATTTTACTGAGCAGCTATACAAATTGCCGTAGCCTTGTTTTAACTTCTCATTTCACAAACCCAACGCTCGTTTTCACAATGTGAGACCATATATTGGAGGTAACAACTCGACCAGAGAGAACAAATCTCGATGGAATTCACGATGTAGCAAGACTCAGAGATGACCAGATATATCGTTCTGATGTTCATAATATGAAAACCTCGAGCGACCCCGTCACTGAAGTACCAGTAGAGGAAGAATGACGGTACTTAGGGAAAACTTCGTAAATTCCAAGTGGAAGAGATATGCCTTAGGTGTTGATCATAAAAATAACTTGTTCGCCGTATTCGGAGTGCAAAACCAATATCACTGGTATTAAATTATTTTTACTTGGAAGCCATAGGATGAGACCTATACGGGTATTCTATCTTGGGAACGCTACGAGAGGAGAACGCTACGGTAGAAGAAATTATTATTTTGTCATTATTTTTGACAATAGGTTTATCACATGCCAGTCTCTACAAATCATCAAGTTACATATGCAAAAGTAACTTTATACGAATTTAATACCAAAAAGGGCTTCAAGAATTCTGCATGTAATTGGAAGGAATCTTTGCAAAACCCAACCACATATATAGACCGATGTAAGTAAAGTCAACGAATGGGGTATCAAAGCAGACATGTCATAGCCTGCTTATTCATATAGCAAAGGAAATCCAAACAGAAAAGTCTTTGTTATTCCAATAGTTCTCATAACATTAGTAACAACAAATCCTGTGTTCATTGTTTTCATGACAAGAGGCAAACTGTTCTCAAGCGAAATACCCAATGTTCTAATTTCATTATTCCCAAACAGAAATAATCTATTATATACATAACACGCCTATTGTCCTCATTACATTCATCTGATAATAAAATAAGTAATCCACTGTTTTCATACCAAACGAGTAACCTACCGTTAATCTAGGATTCGTAGTGTTAACCCTGGTTCGGTACGAATATTCTTCCTTTACTCGTAACCATGAAGATGTAGATCAGCCAAACCCAGAACTTTTATCTTGATATTATTTATTTTGATTGGAACGGGAAAGCAAGAACAATTGTCAACACGCAGTCCTGTAGCAGAGGAAACGTGTTTAATACAACACACACGAGAATGGTGCGTGGGCTACATAGATTAAATTGATAGTAAACCCTCAGACGAAGTTTAGGTCAAATGAAGGACAAATTTCGAATGTATCCAAATATATTTTACTTCAGTTATGCATTTTTTTTTCTAACCGCGTAAAAAATACTTAACTTTTTGTATGGTAACTCATAAGTACCAAGTCAATTTGAATCTTGCATTTAATTTCCTTGATTTTGGTAAAACATGCACATTGAAGCAGTGGGTCTGTGTTTGAAACTAAAAGTATACACACTTTAAGCTTGAGTCAAGCATAAGAAAGTGCATACAAAGTTTAAAATATATGTATTAAGGCAGTGTAACGTCACCGGACCAAGATATGATCGCAACAGACCACCATAGAACACCATGCTTTATTTGCACTTTAATCTGTGTAATAATAAAAAATGACAAAAAATACTTTCGAACACTGTTTTCAATGGTCTTTCATTTGATGTAAACTTTACTTGAGGATTCAGGATCACTTTAACAATAGCCTTATGCCGTTGCATAGCGAGGGTCTGCCATAGCGAAGTGTTATCCCCTCTCTGTTTAGAATTGAGATCTCCGTATCAGGGTTATTTTTGACTTAGAGACAAACCGTGGCATTTCTATCCTGGCCTCAAACGGATTGTCCTCTAATTGTTTCGCTCCGCATAAATTGTTTGCTTCAGAATATAGTGAGATTCCACAAAGACGCCGAAGCAATGCCCATCGTTGTCCGTTCATTGCCTGTTATTTTTAACAGACCGTTCACAGAACATGTTTTCGTGCAGTGGTGGTATACAAACCTGCATATGGAGGGTTCACACCCTCGGCATTTCAGTTAACTTGCTTCTGGTCAACACCATGGATGGGTGCATAGCCATTCGATTCGAAATTTGGTGGACCTCACATCGCTTTAATTGGTGTGGCAATGCTCATTTGACTTCTTACCTCAATACACATATCCTAGCCAGCCAGTATATTCCGATGAGCTAAGCCACCTTCATTTTGAGCCAGCACTAAGTACGTATGCTAACAAAATAAACGAATGATAAACTGACAAATACATCTTGTATATTTCTTGTTTTAGCACGTATTTACTAGATAATAGGATGTGGCTGGTGGTCCAGAAGGAGAAAAATCCTGTTTTGAGTTCTCACATTCCTCGCTTTCTATTCCCACTCAACGATCCCCGATCTTGCTGCGACATTATCAGAAAAATCAGACAGCAAATCTCCCATACTTCTGATGGATTTTTCAACAAGGGGGGAAATCGATGTTACGAGTCCCGTAGCAAAGGAGGCGAGGCTCCTTGTAACATAGCCTACCTTACGGCAAAGAAATTCATTTGAATTACATTCTTACGTAATCTAGTTACCAAAACTCTCGATTATATATTACCATTAATAGTCGTGTCACTGTATTGGCGGGTAACTTTTGGATCAGCTCGCCCAAGCTGGTATGAAAACGGGTCGCCCATTATAATAAAGCAGGGTCCATTTTATCATTCTCTGATCTATAACCCGACTATTCCACTACATCTATATACATATATATATCAGCACGTTTACCATACATATATAATGCGTTTTATCATCTATAAGCTAGATAGCCACCACGAAGCAATTCGTAGATGAACTAATTTTTGAATGGAAGAATGACATAAACGTCGAAGGAAATCGGAATTCACAGCCTCTGTGAATCGCAAAGATGCTCTCACCATCTTGAGCTATCCCGCCACCGGTAATAATGGTCAATCATCACTGTGTCGTCTTCCAAGAATCGTTCGATCTTGCTTGCAATATACTCACGTTATTAGTGCTCACATTGCAACATCGCGAGGAAGGGTGTGCCGTCGTAGGAACAATGCATGGGGACCAAACTTTCTCCCAAATCTTAAGGAGAAAGAAGTGACCTGACGGTATGTAGTAGATTTGGGAAAGACGCGATGATGGTCTCGTCCTTAATTTGTATTATTGAACCACAATCGTATATTGAAAGAAATTCTTCGAGTCTGGGTTTACCAATATTGACTTAACAAAACCAGACTGTAGGAAAGTCGAATTATATCCAGTTTTCTGATATCGGTCCAGACTGGATATTGGTGAAAGGCATAGCTGCATAACGTGGGTAAAGAACTGCATTCGCTCTATTTCGCTTCCCAATATTGGCATAGATTTCTTTTGATGTAACAGTTTGCGTTGAACCTCTATATAAGACGGCCGGCTTCCTGATTAATACATCCATGTGAACGAACATGTGGGTAAGACATTACAATGTGCCGATAAGGTAGGTAGCATTTTGTATCAGAGAAATAAGAATACCGAAAACAATTCGACACAGAACGGTGACAATGTATTCTGAGCATAGTTATTTGTAGCTCGGAAACATCAATTGCCAGGGTTTCTGTTGTGCGAGTTGGCTGGATTTCAACCTTATACTTCAACCACACAAAGTGACCAAAATAGAAACGCAGCTTGTATAGCCAAAGTCGACCCAGATATTCACAAACTACACATGGCCGGTGGAGGCACGAAAATATACTGTCGAAGAAATAATAATGTTTAGCATCTCGAGAGTTAACTAATCGGTTAGGCGGAATCAGTCATCAAACAAGTTATTGTCAACAAAATCATATTTCCCGCAATAACATGAATAAAGCTATCGTTGTGAGAAAGAAATCAAAACTAGGGAACAGATTGGGAAATTCCTTATTGAACGGCTGATTACTGAATCAGTTTAAGTAAACTTGAATGTACTTGGAAATAAATACATCTGATACTGACGTAATGGATATCTCGTGCGTACCGATCAAATAACGCGGGACGAATCCGTCCGATACAGATAGCAACAAACGTCTTTCACACTATGCTCCTTCACCCGAGCATCCGGTCAGACATATGTCTGTGGCTGTTCTTTTGATATTGATCGAACCTAGATGTCGACATGTTCTGGCAATAGCTGCCTGTATGATGTAGTGCCCATGATACACAATTATCGTACACCGTTTTTAACTGGTCAGCCGATCGACGGACTATCCCCTAGGAATTCTGGGCGAGAACTTGAATAAATGCGTCAGAACCGTCAATCATTGCGCAGCCGTCATCTAAAGGTCCATAATTCAAAGATCTGTTTCATCAATAATATTAGCACCTAAATTAACATAACCGAAACGTAAAAAGTAAATTGGATTTACCTGAAAGATAGAAGCGATCAAAAGTGTTCAATGATGCCGCGGTCAACAGTTTTCAATGATTCAGAAAAGATCAACTGATATTCTGTTAATCAAATCCGTATCACAATTCAATGTTCGTAGAGTGTTGTACATTGTCATGTCGTATCCGAAAAGTGATGTCACGATATTGGTGTGACTAAAAACATATAGAATGTTATAATGAGCATATTAATGTGATAGATGAGCATCTAAGTCACTCTTTGCTTGTGACTTTTCGAGACACCGAGAATACCATCGTGGTTTACTGACATTGGATGCTGAATTAATTGAATTAAACGCAACATTAGAGGGGCCATAACTGACGCTTAAATTGGGATCATCGACGTGAAAACCTTCAAATGTCCACTGTTGTTTCCTACAACATGACGTAATATTTTGCTTCCTAGCAAATGTTGGATTTGACGTTTGTATTCGGTCCTAGTTCCCTTCTCTTGTGTATCAATCGATGATTGTAGGTTTTGACCTGGTAGCAGACTGTAATTCCAATATTCCATTATTCTATATTCATCTCTCGGCTGAGCATGAGAATGTGGGTATGTTTCGCTCCTTAAACACGAAGCCGCTTATCAATCCACTTGTCTCGAGCATGTCGTCTTTGCTGGATAATAGGATGTGACTGGTGGTCCAGAAGGAGAAAAAGCCAGCGCTAAGTTCTCGCGTTCCTCCCTTTCTATTCCAACTTAACGATCCCCGGTCCTGCCGCGCCATTATTATCAGATAAATATTCGATTTGGCCGCAAATCTCCCATACTCCTGATAGAATTTTTCAAGGCGAAAATCAATGTTACGAGTCATGTAGCAGAGGAAACGGAACACCTTGTAAACATAACCAACTCTGTGACAAAAAAAAAGAAATCATCTAAATTACATTTTTACGTAATACGGGTACCACCACTATCGATTGTATATTACCATGAATAATCGGCTCACTGTAACTTTGGGATCAGTTCGTCCAAGCCGGTACGATATCGGATCACCCATTATAATAAAGCAGGGTCCATTTTATCATTTTCTGATCCATAACCCGTCTATTTCATTACATTTATGTATATCAGCGCCTTACATATATAATATAACTAGATAGCCACCACGAAACAGTATGTAAATGAACTAATGTTTGGATGGATGAATGGAATAGCCGTTGAAAGCAATCCAATTCGCAGCCTCTCTAAATCGGGAAGTTGCTCTCACCACCTTGAGTGATCCCGGTCCAGGAAATAATGGAGAATCATCACTGTACCAGTTCGCACCCTCTTGCTTGCAATAAGCTCACGTTATTGGTGTGCACATTGCAACACGGCGAGGAAGGGTGTGCCATCATGGGGACAATGCATAGGAACAAAATTTAAGGAGAAAGAAGTGGCCTGACGTTATGGAGTAGATTTGGGAAAGATTTCCTTAATTTCTATCACTGAAGCGCAATCGTATATCGAAAGAAATTCGTCGAATCCAGGTTTACCAATATTGACTAAACCAAACCAGACTGTAAGAATGTCGAATTATATCCGATGCATAGCTGCATGGCGTGGATAAAGAATTGCATTCACTTTATTTCGATTCCCAATATTTGCATAGATTTCTTTTGATGTAACAGCTTGCATTGAACCTCTGTATAAGACTGCCAGCTTCCTGATGAATACATCCATGTGAACGAGCATGTGGTGGAGACATTACATTGTGTCTGTAAGGGGGATAGCATTTTGTATCAGAGAAATAAAAATACTAAAAACAAGGCGACACAGAACGGTGATTCTGAGTATAGTGATTTGTGGTTGTTGTGCTACCTGGTTGGATTGAAACCCTGTGCACTAAGTGACCAAATTTGAAACGCAGCTGGTAGATCGAAAGTCGACTCAGCTATTTAGAAACTGGCCTGTGGAAGTACGAAAACATGCTGTCGAAGATTTTTCATCCCCGGCATTAACTCATTCGTTAGACGGAATTAATTGTAGTCATATTTCCCTCTTCGTGCTGAGAACGAGACCAACAGTGTTAAACTGACTGGGAAATGGGTTATGCACGACGGCTGCTTACTGGGGAGGGTTGGCTTAATGTCACACTCAAGGTGTCTTCTTACTGAATTAATCTCAGTAGACGTGGACGTAAATAGAAATAATGTAGAAATAAATACATCTGATACTGACGTAATGAACATCTGATGCTTTCCCACCAAATAACGCGTGACGAATCTGTCAATCACAGATAACAGCTAATGTCTTTTCCACTATGCTTCTCTGCCCGAGCTTCCTGCCAGACATCGGTGTTTGACTGTTCTTTTGATGTTGATCGCAGCTACATATCGACATGCTCTGCCGATAGCTGCCTGTATGATGCAGTGACTATGATGCATTATTATCAAACACCGTATGTAACTGATCAGCCGATTGAACGAATTCTTTGCGAAAACACGAGATATGGAGAATGCCGTCGTGGTTTACTAAGATTGGATATTAAATGTCATAACTGACGCTTATATTGGGATCATCGACGTGAAAACTCCTCAAATGTCCACTGTTGCTTCATGTACTTCAGATACTTTTTTGTTTCCAACCAATTGTTGGCTTTCGCATTTATTTTCGGTCCTCTCTCTCTCTTCTATGTTCCTGTGTAGCGTTAGTTCGGATACATATCAATCGATGAGACCAGGTTTCGACATGGTAGCCGAGTGTAATTCCATTTAACCCGAACATATTCGACTTGTATTATTGAGAAATTCTGCTGGTTAAGGCTCGAGCCAGGCGAACGAGAGAAAAGTCTGAGCCGAATTCTTAGAGCTGTCATCTTCTATAATTTTGCCAATTCCATGTCGTAAGCTATCTGGTGAGATGAACCGTAGTATTCGCGAAAATCCGAGAAACTCTTCAATGAAGTACGCCGAAATATCGATTCCTGTGTTTCTGTAGAGAGGGAGAAAATGCTCGCAGACATACTATACGACTTGTCGGCTCTTCGGTCTCTAATCATGCCATACTGTAGCCTTCAACTCCAGGTTATACAAGTTGAAACATTTTTGCAATGCAATAAATGAACGCACAGCCGCTGCCATTCAGGGTCCACGTATTCTGGTGAAATCAAAGAATGTCAACAAAAACTTCTAATTTCTGTTTTTTACGCTATATCAGGAGTTCTATTACTGCTATTGCCTCCAGAAATTACTGCTATAACATTCTGTACAATCATAGTGATTCCAACTCTACCGATGCAGCCTGTAGGATACTACACTCTTGAAATGCAAGTGTTGTATTGAACATTATAAATGTCCAAGTGGTGAAACCATTATATAAAGTGTTATATTTGTAACACTCTTGAAGGTGTTGAAAAAAGATATATCCAATATTATTCTGCTGAATCAGGAGCAATAAAACACTTTACAATGCTGAATTTAGCACTGATGAATTGCTCCTGATACAGTACTATAACGTTGTATATAACACTTTTCAACACTTTAGTAGAATGTTACAAATATAAAATTTTATATAATGTTTTCACTCCTCGGACATTTATAATGTTAAATGCAAGACTTTCATTTATCACTTGTTGAGAGTGTACCGCATCAAAACTCTCCTAGAATTGCTCTCATTCGGCATTTGATGGGGATCAACTTATTCTGAGACCAAATATTTCTACGAAGAGAGGAGAAAATATAGGTTGTGAATTCACGAACAGTCTTTGTTCTTATGATATGAGGTTCTTATCTTATAAACATATATTCGTGCATATCCTCGAGAAGATTGTCTTTGATATAGCTTGTATAAGGAAATGGTTCATTATGACAAAGAAACAGGAGTGTAAAAGTCCTCCCAGACATATGGGTTATGCAACCTGAACCTTGCGCTCGTCAAACACGAGGTCGAATAGCATCAAAGCAGGAAGATATTTAGATCCGGCGATAATTCGCCCGGTTGTTACTTAGTAGCAAGCAGGGAGTGGATATGTCTTGGTAGAGGAAGAAGATATATGGCATGTGACCAAAAGGCCAACATGTCTTTATCTTAGAAAATTCAAACCAACACGTATATGCCGATAAAATAGACGTCGTGTGGATTTCACTGAGCAGCTATACAAATTGCCGTAACCTTGTTTTTAACTTCTCACTTCACAAACCCAACGCTAGTTTTCACAATGTGAGACCATATATTGGAGGTAACAACTCGACCAGAGCGAACAAATCGCGATGGATATCACAATGTAGCAAGACTCAGAGATGACCAAAGATATCGTTCTGATGTTCATAATATGAAATCATCGACCGACCCCGTTTCTGAAGTACCAGTGGAGGAAGAATGACGGTACTTGGCCAGGTGAACTTCGTAAATTCCAAGTGGAAGACATAGGCCTTGGCGTTGATCATAAAATTAAATTGTTCGCCGTAATCGGAGTGCAAAACCAATATCAGTGGTATTAAATTATTTTTTACTTGGAAGCCACAGGATGAGACCTATATGGGTATTCTGCCTTGAGAATGCTACGGTGGAAGAACACTACAGTAGAAGAAATTATTATTTTGGTTATTTTCGACAATAGGTGCATGCCAGTCTCTATGAATTATCAAGTCACAAATGCAATCGGATAAGCTCCTATCTGTTTAGTTGACATAGCATTATACCCTAGAATAAGTAAGTAATTTTATACGAATTTAATACCAAAAAAGGCCTCAAGAATTTTGTATGTAAATGGTAGGAATCTTTGCAAAACCCCGCCTCATGTATAGACCGTTGTAAGTAAAGTCAACGAGTGTGGGTATCAAAGCAGACATGTCATAGCCTGCTTATTCATATAGCAAAGAAAATTCAAACAGAAAAGTCTTTGTTATTCCAATAGTTCTCAGAACAATTGTAACAACAAATCCTGTGTTGTTTTCATAACAAGAGGCAAACTGTTCTCCAAACAAAATACCCAATGTTCTAATTTCCTTATTCTCAAACAGAAATAATCTATTATGTACATAACACGCCTACTGTCCTCATTACATTCATCTAATAATAAAAGAAGTGAGGAGTAACCTACCATTAACCTACGATTCGTAGTGTAAACCCTGGTTCGGTACGAATATTCTTTCCCTACTCGTAACCATGAAGATGTAGATCAGCCAAACCCAGAACTTTATATTGATATTACTTATTTTGATTGGAATGGGAAAGCAAGAACAATTGTCAACACGCAGTTCTGTAGCAGAGGAAACGTGTTTAGTACAACACGCACGAGAATGGTGCGTGGGCAACATAGATTAAAGTGATAGTAACCCCTCAGACGAAGTGGAGGTCAAATGAAAGATAAAATTTAAACTGTATCCAAATGTATTTTTACTTCAATTATGCGATTTTTCTAACCGCGTAAAAGTACTTAACATTTTGTTTGGTAACTCATAAGTACCAGGTCAGATTGAATCTTGCATTTAATTTCCTTGATTTTGGTGAAACATGCACATTGGAACAGTGGGTCTATGTTTGGAACTAAAAGTATACACAGCTTAAGTTTGAGTCAAGCATTAGAAAGTGTATACAAAGTTTAAAATATATGTATTAAAGGAGTACTTACCTAATTTAATATAGGTTCCTATTACAAAGGTTAGACTCTTAAAGAAATATAACCAACTATTTTATTGTCGTTGGGGGCGATAACCTATTATTTTTATTACAATTTGTGAAGCCATGTTTCTCCTTTGACGTCGACGTGGGCGCCGCCATGTTGCCTGTGGGATGACGTGATTGATGACGTCAGCATTCAGGACAACGTCAAGGCTAACGCTTGATCCAGGGACGTTCCAACTACGGACATATGAACTACTCTGGGTCTGAGTTTTAATTCGAGGAAAAAACTGGCGCGGCAATACGGGAGTTTCCATTCTGTCATGATAAGAGTATTTGCCCCTGTCCGCCAGAGGACGTTTGAATCGGGGAGGACAAAATCCCATACAATGTATCTTTCTTCTAGCAACGTTGTATTGTGACGTCATGCAACAATCAGATATGGCGACAGCATCATGACGTCAACAAAGGACATTACGCATTATACTAATGATGTCACTGGCGTTACAATAGAAAATGTCGCCTTGAACGTGGATATGGCCAAATACAAAGTATTACATTGACAAGTGTGGTCTGTCATGCCACCGAACCCAATTTTGAAGTTATTGGAAATGTCGTTTGCTCAGTATATTGCACTGTTTTGATGGCTACCTATCTCTTTCCATCTTATCCAATCCACATTTTGTCCCCCCTGACTCGAGCGCCTACTAGCGGGCAAGGGCAAATTACTCGTACACGGACAGTTCGGAGACTTCGCTATTCACACGGGGGTAATTCCTAAAAGGAAAGTGGTTTAGGTTATCTCCGACAACTGAAGAATTCCTTCCCCAAGTTTTTCAGCGGAGAATTTCCCGATTTAATTTGGACAAAATTTGAAGCTGAGCGGTAAACTAAAAGAGCGTTCTCTGCAATTGTCCAGTGATTTGAGTTGAACGACGATGCTTTTAAGTTCGTAAACATTTTCATGATTACACTTGAAGAACTAAAATCAACTAGAACGGCAGTGGATTTACTGGGTTCCTTCTCATATGAATTATCGGCATGATCAACACGATCAACCTTAAGTCTCCATGACGTTGTGACGTTTTTAGATGAGTATAAACTTACTTCCGCTCATCTAAAAACGTTACGCAGTGGTTCAATGGCGGCGCCCAGTGCACGCCGTGGCGAGCAACAAAATATTCAATATTTCCTTTATTTCGCATGCGAGTGCTGATAAATATAGTCACACTCAAAAATAAGGTAAGTACTCCTTTAAGGCAGTGTAACGTCACCGAACCTAGATATGATCGCAACAGACCACCATAGAATACCATGCTTTGTTTGCAGTTTACTCTGTGTAATAAAATCGTAAAAAAAGGACAGAAAATATTTTCGGACACTGTTTTCAATGGTCTTTCATTTGATGTAAACTTTACTTGAGGGCTCACGATCACTTTAACAATAACGGTATGCCGTTGCATAGCGAGGGTCTGCCATAGCGAAGTGTTATCCCCCCTCGGTTTAGAATTCAGATCTCCGTATCAGGGTTAGTTTTGACTTAGAGACTATCCATGTCATTTCTATCCTGACCTCAAACGGATTGTCCTCTAATTGTTTCGCTCCGCATACATTGATTACTTCAGAATATAGTGAGATTCCACAAAGACGCAAAACCAATGTCCATCGTCGTCCGTTCATTGGCTGTTATTTTTAACAGACCGTTCACATATCGGTTGTATAGAGCATGTTTTCTTTCAGTGGTGGTATACAAAACTGCATATGGAGGGTGCACACCCTCGACATTTCAGTAGACTTGCTTCTGGTCAACATCATGGATGGGTGCATAGCCATTCCATTCGAAATTTGGTGGATCCCACATCGCTTTAATTGGTCAGCCAATGCTCATTTCACTTCTTACCTCAATACACATATCCTAGCCAGCCAGTACATTCCGATGAGCTAAGCCACCTTCATTTTGAGCCAGCACTTAGTACGTATGCTAATAAAATAAACGGATGATAAGTTGACAAATACATCGTGTATATTTCTTGCTTTAGCACATATTTATCAACCTAGAAGACATCTCAGTTTACCCCATATTCTCCGTAGCTTTTTACATGAAAAAGGATTATCAGGTTCAATCCTCAGCACTTGGCTAACTAACCCGTCTACAATGTGATATCCCTTAGTACATGTGGCGACAGTCTATATTCATCTGCTGGCTCAGCATGATAATGTGGGTATGTTTCGCTCCTTAAACACGAAGCTGCTTATCAATCCACTTATCTATAGCATGTCATCTTTACTGGATAATAGGATGTGACTAGTGGTCCAGAAGGACAAAAAGCCTGCTTTAAGTTCTCGCTTTTCTCGCTTTCTATTCCCACTCAACGATCCCCGGTCCCGCTGCGACATTATGATATTCGATTTGGCCGCAAATCTCCCATACAACGCGAGAATCTATGTTACGAGTCCCGTAGCAAAGGAGGCGGGGCGCCTTGTAACATAGCCTACCCTACAGCAAAGAAAATCATTTGAATTACATTCTTACGTAATATAGTTACTTATTATAGAGTAGTCGTGTCACTTGGTAACTTAATTAGTATAGTTAATAGTCCTGTGACTTGGTAACTTTGGGGTCAGCTCGTCCAAGCTGATATCATTATCATTCTCTGATCTATAACCCGACTATTTCACTATCAGCACCAGTAATACCAGTATAGTAATACCCATACATATATATGGCGTTTTATCATTTATGAACTAGATAGCCACCACGAAACAATGCGTAGATGAACTACTGTTTGAATGGAGGAATGAGATAATCGTCGAAGGGAATCGAATTCGCAGCCTCTATGAATCGCGAAGTTGCTCTCACCACCTTCAGCGATCCCGGCCCCGGTAATAATGGCGAATCATCACTGTGTCGTTCGCTCTTGCTTGCAATATGCTCACGTTATTAGTGCGCACATTGCAACACCGCGAGGAAGGATGTGCCGTCGTAGGGACAATGCATGGGGACGAAACTTTCTCTCAAATCTTAAGAAAGAAGTGTCCTGGCGGTATGTACAAATGTAGTAGATTTGGGAAAGACGCGATGATGGTCTCGTCCTTAACCGGTATCACTGAAGCGCAATCGTATATCGAAAGAAATTCGTCGAGTCCTCGTTTACCAATATTGACTAAACAAAACCAGACTGTAGGAATGTCGAATTATATCCAGTTTTCTGACATCGGTCCAGACTGGATATTGGTGAGAGGCATAGCTGCACGGCGTGGATAAAGAACTGCATTCACTGTATTTCGATTCTCAATATTGGCATAGATTTTTTTTTATGTAACACTTCCAGTTGAACCTCTGCATAAGACCATCGGCTTCCTGATTAATACATCCATGTTAACGAACATGTGGGCAAGACATTACAATGTGCCTGTGAGGCAAGTAGCATTTTATATCAGAGAAATAAAAATACCGAAAACAGGGCGACACAGAAAGGTGACAATTGATTCTGAGTATAGTTATTTGTAGCTCGGAAACATCAATTGCCAGGGTTTCTGTTGTGCGAGTTGGCTGGATTGAAACCTTATGCTTCAATCACACCAACTGACCAAAATAGAAACGCGGCTTGTAGATCCAAAGTCGACCCAGATATTTACAAACTACACATGACCTGTGCAGGAACGAAAACATGCTATCGAAGAAATACTCAGATTTGGCATCTCCAGCATTAACTCATCGGTTAGGCGGAATCAGTCTGCAAACAAAGTTATTGTCAACAAAATCATATTTCCCGCAATATAGCTATCGTTGTGGGAACGAAATCGAAACTAGGAAATAGATTGGGAAATTCCTTACTGAACGGCTGATTACTGAATCAATCTAAGTAAACTTGGATGTGTGTGGAAATGAATACATCTGATACTGACGTGATGAATATCTCGTGCGTTCCCACCAAATAACGCGGGACGAATCCGTCAATCACAGATAGCAACAAACGTCTTTCACACTATGCACCTCCACCCGAGCATCCGGTCAGACATCCGTCTGTGGCTGTTCTTTCGGAATTCTGGGCGAGAACACGAATAAATGCGTCTGATCCGTCAATCATTGCGCAGGTCCATAATTCAAAGATCTGTTTCATTAATAATTTTAGCACCTAAATTAAAATAACCGAAAAGTAAATTGGATTTTCTTGGATGATAGAAGCGGTCAACAGTTTTCAATGATGCCGAAAGATCAGTTGGTATTCTGTCCGTATCACAATTCAGTGTTCGTAGAGTGTTGTACATTGTCGTGTCGTTTCCGAAAAACGATGTCACGATATTGGTGTGACTGAAAAGATATAGAATGTTCTAATGAGCATATTAATCTGCTAGATGTGCATCTGAGTCATTATTTGCTAAGTCGAGACACTGAGCATACCATCTTGGTTTACTGACATTGGATGCTGAATTAATTGAATTAAACGCAACATTAGCGGGATCATAACTGACACTTAAATTGGGATCATCGACGTGAATACTCTTCAAATGTCCACTGCTGTTTCCTACAACATGACGTAATATTTTGCTTCCTACCAAATGTTGGATTTGACGTTTGGATATGGTCCTAGTTCCCTTTTATTTTCTTGTGTATCAAACGATGACTCTAGGTTTTGGCCTGTCAGCCGAGTGTAATTCCATTTAACCCGAACATAATCGACTTGTATTCTTGAGCTGGATACGGCTCGAGCCAGACGAACGAGGGAAAAGTCTGAGCCGAAGTCTTGGAGCTGTCATCAACTATCTTTTTGCCAATTCCGTGTCGGTGAAAATCCGGTGAAATAAACCTTAGTATTCGCGAAAATCCGAGAAACTCTTCAATGAAGTGCGCCGAAATATCGATTTCTGCATTTCTGTAAGGAGCGAGAAAATGCTCGCAGACATACTATACGACTTGTCGGCTCTTCGGTCTGTAATCATGTCATACTGAGGCCTTCAACTCCAGATTGTACAAGCGAAACATTTTTGCACTGCAATTAAAGGAACCCAAAGCCGCTGTCAGTCAGGATCCGAGTCTGTCAATAAAAACTTTTGATATCTGTTTTTATGCTCTCCTGAGTTCCATGACTGCTATTTCCCCCAGCAATTACTGTTACAACAGTCTGTGCAATCATTGTGATACGAATTCTCCTGATGTCTGTCTGTAGGCAATCTGTATGATACATAAACTCTACTAGAATTGCTCTCATTCGGTAGGGTGAAAATATCCGAATAATGACGCAACAGATAGATAACCTAATTAGTGGTTGTATAAACGTATGCTAGAAAGATAGTGCACTCTATTACCCACACCCGTTTTCATTCATGCTGAGGTGACGTGTGGCATTTCTGGTTGCAGCTTGCTTACAACAGTATGTTGTACTGTGGTATTCATCATCTTGCATAAAAAGGCATCTCCAGAATTAGTGATGACCACCCAATAACTCATTGGTTAGATAAGGCGATGTCATTCCGATTGTGATCTTATATTTGTTACCCCGATTCTACTTCGTAGGCCACGCATGATATTCCCGAAAAAGCTATCTGTGTGGGCTCGAACCCGTACCCGCATTCTAACGTAATATACCATAACCCTTATGGAAAAATCGACTGTATTGTTGTTAACGACAAGAAACAATACGAAGCTGCACATCTGAAAACCCCTCGGCTCTGGGCGCCAGCCATTCATAATGTATTCAATTTGAATCAAGACTTCAGGAACACCAAGCAGTCAAGTGACAAATATACAGATTATGAAAAATTTTGCAATTAGAAATGGCCTCTAAGGTTTCCGTCCAATCAGAGAAACCGGTATTCATTACATAAGTCTCTTGATGCATCGATGATGTATACAAAATTTTACATCGAGCATTTGAAAGTTGTCAGAGATAGAGATCATTAATGATTTCGCATAAATTAAAGATGGCCGCCCATCCTTCCCACCACTCAGAGGAACTGATCCGGTTATTCATTGCAAGTCTCTTGATACATCGAGGCTGGATACCAAGTTTCATATAGAACATTGACATGGTATCAAAGATATACGTCATTAAAGATTTTGCATAAATTAAAGATGGCCACCAATCCAATCAGAAACACCAGAACTGTCATTTATCATAAGTCTATTGATGCATCGATGATGTTTACTAAATTTTATATCGAGCATTTGAACGGTTTAAGAGATAGAGATCATTAATGATTTCACATAAATTAAAGATGGCCGCCCATCCTTCTCGCCACTCAGAGGAACTGATGTGGTTATACATTGCAGGTCTCTTGATACATCGATGTTGTATACCAAGTTTCGTATAGAACACTTGAATGGTATCAGAGATATATATCATTAAAGATTTTGCATAAATTAAAGATGGCCGCCAAGGTTTCCACCGAATCAGGGAAACTGGTTTGGTCATTCCTTTGAAGTTTCTTGATGCATCGATGATCTGTATGAAATGGTACCTGAGATACACAAGATTAATGGTTTCGCATAAATTAAAGATGGCCGCCAAAGTTTCCAACCAATCAGGTCCAGATTCAATAGGATTCTGGGTCACGCGCATATGGATGTGCACTGCGAGTTTGGTATGCCTAGGGTAAGTCGTTCTAAAGATATCTTGGTAAAGAGAAAGGCGAGACGGACAGACGTACTTGACGACGACAATACCCTTCGGCCAAATTTTGGCCGAGAGGTGAAAAACGGTCACCTTTTACAGTCAGTATGGGTTACACAATCGGAATCGCCCGCTCATTAAACATGAGAATAAATAACATCAAAGCAGAAAGATTTTAGACCCGGTTATAATTCGCCTTGCTATCATTTTGGAGCAAGCAAGGAGTGAATATGTCTTTGTGGAGGAAGGAGATAGATATCACCTGAGCAGATGCCATAAAGGTTTTTTCTTTGAAATTTCAATCCAAATTCAGACGTTTTAATACGATTATGCTGATAAAACAGAAGAAAATTCTCTCAAGTATGGAGAGAATTTCGCGGAACAGCTACACAAACTGCGGTTAGCCTGAATGAAAAAAAAACGACTATTGTAAATGGTAAAGTGGAGAGTGCCAACAGCATGAATTAGCATTTTGGCGAGATATGTTCCAAAATGGTGATGTGTATTTCATTGACGTAAAAACCGTATATAACTCGTTCCTTCGCAAACCAATCAATCGGTGCCGCAATGCTGATGCCATTCTTTGCTTCGATACACAAATCTTAGCTTACCATAATGTTTCGGTGGGCTACGTTCCCTTTATTTTGCGCCATCAATTAGTACGGCATGCTAAGAAATCAACGCATAATAAACTGACAAAAAAGAATTATAAATCTAGAAGCTTTCAAGTAAAAAGCTCATCAGGCCTATAATTATTAAATCCTCAGCAAATGTATAACCACCGTGATAACCCTTAACACATGTGGCGTTATTCTATATTCATCTCCCAGCTGAGTATGAGAATGTGGGTATGTTTCAATCCTTAAACATGAAGCTGTTTATCAATCCACTTATCTCTGGCATGTCGTCTTTACTGGATAATAGGATGTGGCTGGTGGTCCAGAAGGAGAAAAAGCCACCGCTAAGTTCTCGATTTCCTCTCTTTTTATTCCCACTTAACGATCCCCGGTCCTGTGGCGACATTATCAGATTAATATTGGATTTAGCCGCAAATCTCCCATACTTTTGATGAAATTTTTAGCAAGGCGAAAATCAACGTTTCATGGGCGGAAGGAAAGAAAACGTGCGCTTTGTAAACATAATCATCCCTGCGGCAAAGAAGGACTCCTTCAAATTACATTCTTATGTAATATTGGTACCGACACTTCTTTACCATTAATAATCGACTTACTCTATTACCAGGTAACTTTGCGGTCAGACCGTCCAAGCTGATACGAGTCGCGGTACATTTTTAGCCCACCATCACCAGATGTTCAAATCGCTTTTTGTCCGTGGTCCGTCGTCCGTCCGTCGTCCGTCCGTCGTCCGTCGTCCGTCCATCGTCCGTCCGTAAACAATTTCTTGTTATCGCGATTTCTCAGGAACTACTACATGGATCTTTCTCAAATTTGGTACACAGGTTCCCCTTGGGGTCTAGTTGTGCAAGATACCTTTTTTGGTTCGATTCGAAAATCCAGTATGGCCACAAGGCGGCCATCTTGGATTTCCCCATGAAACCTTGTTATCGCGATTTCTCAGGAACTACTGCATGGATCTTTCTCAAATTTGGTACACAGGTTCCCCTTGGGGCCTAGTTGTGCAAGATACCTTTTCTGGTCCGATTCGAAAATCCAATATGGCCACCAGGCAGCCATCTTTGATTTCCCCATGAACCTTTGTTATCGTGATTTCTCAGGAAGTACTGCATGGATCTTTCTCAAATTTGGTACACAGGTTCCTCAGTGGGTCTAGTTGTGCAGGATACCTTTTTCGGTCCGATTCGAAATCCAATATGAACACAAGGCGGCCATCTTGGATTTTCCCATGAAACCTTGTTATCGCGATTTTTCAGGAACTACAGCATGGATCTTTCTCAAATCTGGTACACAGTTCCCCTTGGGGTCTAGTTGTGCAAAATACCTTTTTTGGTCCGATTCGAAAATCCAGTATGGCCACAAGGCAGCCATCTTGGATTTCCCCATGAAACCTTGTTATCGCGATTTCTCGGAAATTACTGCATGGATCTTTCTCAAATTTGGTACACAGGTTCCCCTTGGGGTCTAGTTGTGCAAGATACCTTTTCTGGTCCGATTCGAATATGCAATATGGTCACAAGGCGGCCATCTTGGATTTCCCCATGAAACCTTGTTATCGTGATTTCTCCGGGAACTACTGCATGGATCTTTCTAAAATTTGGTTCACAGGTTTCCCTTGGGGTCTAGTTGTGCAAGATACCTTTTCTGGTCCGATTCGAAAATCCAATATGGCCACAAGGCGGCCATCTTGGATTTCCCCATGAAACCTTGTTATTGCTTTTTCTTGGGAACTACAGTACCGCTCTCATTAAACGTCACTCTACCGCGGTAATTAAGGTGCTACTACTGTGCCTCTACCGCATCGTTGCTGGGTTGCTGCTGCGTTGGTACCGCGTTGTCACCGCATTGCTAGCGCATTGCCACCGCACTGCTACCGCGCTGCTACTGAGGGCTCGAAATTACGGATTACTGCGCTTAAACAAAAGAAGGTCATTAACATATGTGTATCCTAATTTATCTCGTAGCATTCGAGGTTATTATATGTGAATGCATTGGAATACACGAACAGTAATACCAAATACATGCTATTCGA
>JAVTVY010049309.1:0-24611 GCA_036873755.1 Hanleya hanleyi
CATACCCTTGGGCCACCGCGCATGCGCAGAATGACGCTATGTCAACCCACTAGTCCAGTGAGATGCCCCTTCACGAATGCTTCACATGGATACCTCATATGACCCCACTGGACCAATAGTGGCTCCCCTAGATGCCGAAACGTCTATTTCCATACCCTTGGGCCACCGCGCATGCGCAGAATGACGAAGTTCAACCCCACACCCAGTCCAGTGAGATGCCCCTTCACGAATGCTTCACATTGATACCTCATATGACCCCATTGGACCATTTGTGGCTCCCCTAGATGCCAAAACGTCTATTTCCATACCCTTGGGCCACCGCGCATGCGCAGAATGACGCTATTTCAACCCACTAGTCGAGTCAGATGCCCCTTCACCTAAGCTTCACTTTGATACCTCACTCGACCCCATCGGACCATTATTGGCTTCGCTAGCTCCAAAACGGCTATTTTCATACCCTTAGGCCACACGAGTTGTCTCCCTTGCGTCAATGTGTGCAGATGGCGCTACTGTCGACGCCGTGATATGGAAAGGGCATCCTCACACCATCCTGGAGCCGCCATTTGTTTGTTGATTTTCTGCGGAGATACACGGGACAATAAACGCTCGACCCTAGGGTGGTACAGATGCTAGACTGATCCTATTAACATGGTACAACACCTATAGATTATGTTTAATTGAGCTGCGTGTATACGGTGAGTGAAGACTCGGCCAACACGTATAGATTAAGTTTATGACTATAAGTTCTATGTAGCGCGCTGCGGCCGGGGGAAACCCCCCAGGCACGGTGTACATTCCGTGGGACTACTTTTCTGCCCGCGGAGGCAGACCACATCACCACCAGACCGCATCACAGCGGATGTATACATGGAACTATTTTCGACCTTTGTCCCGGAACTATAGCCTAGACAGGTCAGTCATGCCGCCATCTTAAACCCACCACCACAATCCGCCGCCATCTTAAACCCACCACCCACCACCACAATCCGCCGCCATCTTAAACCCACTATGACCTCATCCCCGCGGAGGAATACACAGGTCAAAGGTTAACCGAACTATAGTCGTCCATACTTGGCACACAGCCAAGGATGATGTCAAGCCGCCATCTTAAACCCAATTCCGCCATCTTAAACCCACCACCCACCACCACAAGCCGCCATCTTAAACCCACCACCCACCACCACAAGCCGCCATCTTAAACCCACCACCCACCACCACAAGCCGCCATCTTAAACCCACCACCCACCACCACAAGCCGCCATCTTAAACCCACCACCCACCACCACAATCCGCCATCTTAAACCCACCACCCACCACCACAATCCGCCGCCATCTTAAACCCACCACCCACCACCACAATCCGCCATCTTAAACCCACCACCCACCACCACAATCCGCCATCTTAAACCCACCACCCACCACCACCATCCGCCATCTTAAACCCACCACCTACCACCAGCCGCCGCCATCTTAAACCCACCACCCACCACCACCAGCCGCCATCTTAAACCCACCACCCACCACCACACATGACCCCATGTGACACAATACTCGCTTCTGATTGGCTGTCGCGTGACGTCACAGAGGTCATATGCAAATTTCTGAGGTCAATCGGACTCAATTTACGCTTTGTATACTACTTGCGTGTGTGTCTTGTTAATGCACGCTTCTTCAATGCAATATTAGCTGACCACGACGTCAGTGTTTACCGACTCGAGTTGAAATTAATCAACAAAAGAAAAGAGGGGCGCGGCACATGAGGAGATCCCGGCTTTGTCTCATTCTATAGGAAGGTCGAATATAACATTATTATTTCGCAGTTATTTCCCAGTCAAGATAACAGTTAATTACAAGTAAATATCTAAGATACTAAACACCATATACATATAGGTGGCATATCACACAAATAACATCAGATAGCGCACCCATAACACAAAATTGCAGGTCGACAGTGATATTGATAGATGTTGCGCAATAGCGTATGGTATAGCACATGTAATCGTGGTATTTTCTATATAAAATAAAATGAAATAAATGAAATTTAAAGTAGGCCGACCAACTGATTGTCGCATGCCTAGTTTTGTTTGTTTATTACATATCGCAGAATGATCAGTTAGAGCCATCACCTTATTCCACCTTTTAGGGTGATTATGGAATAAGGTTGCACATTTCAGGCCATCACCTTTCAGGCATCTGCACAAGTCCAGGTAATCCCCAAATCCTCGCAGAGGGTTTACCTGGACCTTTTTGGCGATTCGGATGAGTTCTCCAGTCGTTGCGTTTATTACACGATGTCGATTTCAGCCTAACATCAAAGGTAGTCTGGCCGGCGATGAAATTCAAACCAGTCAAAACTCAAACCTCGCTGCGGATTAGCGCGCTTACTGATTGGTTCGGTTCAGCGGAAACCCCACGAGCTAGTTATACCCAGAACCGCTATCAGTAACTAACCAAGCCAGTGTATAGATCGTAACCTATCGATTGATACACTGGCTCGCGAGGATGGTTTCATGGGGAACAGACCTGGCCATCACCCTAGAAGAGTAACGAAATCAGTGAGCAGCCTTTGTCATCACCTTTAACGGGAGATGACCAGGCATCATCACCATAAAAGGTAATGAGAGCATCGCTCAAAAAAGGTGATCAGATAGAGTCATCACTTTATTCCATCAGCACTTTGAAATGGTGATAGCTATCCACGTTTTAGGGTGATCAGCCAAACCATCTTAGGCTGACAAGGCCTGGTCATCACCTTAGATGGGGTGATCACATGAGCCATCACCCTTTTTCATCAGGTTTAAAACCCTATCTGGCCTGAGCTTTTTGAGACCTGGGGAGGGAGGGGGGCATTTCGCCCCCGCCCTCCTATTTACCTTTCTTGCTCCTTGAGCTAGGGGGCTGAAACTTACCACACTATACCTGATCATCATGTGATCAAGCTCTACCAGAAAATGTGAAAAATCTAAGCCGCTTTGATGGCGTCGCAGTGACGTCATTTTCGAAAACGGCTTTTTTTGGTGGACTTTTCTGTCAGATTATTCGAATTTTTCATTGATGCAATTGCTCCGAAAAAACTGCGTGATAAATTAGTACATTTTAATGTGATGTGAAATAAAATAGTGTTTGCCCACTTTCTATCTCTGAAAACGAAAACATCGCTGACGAAAAAAAATTCTGGTACCCCACGTGGCCGCCATCTTGAATTTACCCATGATCCTCTACTCGCGGAGTTATGGAAATACTCTCAAACTGACCCCAATATGATAAACTTTAAAGTCACGGAGTGTCAACTCTCATTTTTCGACGTTCCGGAGATAGCGTAGAAAATTTGGTGGGGCATTTTGGACCCCCTCGCCCAGGCCTGGTAGGGTTAAAGGGTGATGACCAGGCAAAATGGTGATGGGTCATCACAATTTTTCTGATTGTGTAGGGACGGTCGATTTCCAAGCTGTCGTATTGATGACTTGAGGCCAAATGATATATGTTTGCATTTGATTCTGACTGTGTTCGTACAAGTGACATGTATGCAGTCCTTATTTGTTTATCTATATATATCAAACAAACTTATCATTCAAATTGTAACTTTCATCCTACACAACATATTTCACGTGCAACATACATTGTTAAGTACTGTTTGAATTCTTCGCAATAATTGAGATATTTATAAATATTATTATTATTATTATTATTATTTTTGATGTATTATTTGTTTATTTGGTAAATTATGGGAAAAAAGGTTTATGAGCACATCAACCCGCAGATAGATCCGTGCTATATTAGAAAAACGCAACCTAATAGGTCGCAAGCATTGATAACGCTGTCAAGATTTGATTTGACACTCTCGCTCTCCTCGCCGATTCAGATAAAAGACCTCTCAACTCAAGTGTAATATTGATGTTTCAAACTGAGTTTTAGAAATGAAGGCTGGAGTTCATTATTTTCAACAATAGTTCACTTCAAATAACTAATACATATGCTCAAATTATATGCTGTCAAACAATAGATGACCATAAGAAACTAAGCAATATCCTACTAAAGTCTGTCCTTAATCCCAATTCGGCCTGAGGGTGGGGGGGCCTACTAAACTTTCTGCGCTACCTCCGGAACGACAAAAAATGGAGAGCTGAAATTCCTTGACTTTATCGATTATCATATTTTTTGCAGCGTGTAGAACAAACTGAACTCTACAAAATAACTACCTTTTCTCCGGGATATGGATAATATATCACGCTTGAAATAACTCCATATAAAACTTCAGTATTACATAGGGAGACGTCGTAATGTATAATGTATTCATACCCACTGGCACAAAGGTCAACAATGCCGTGTGCGGTCATAGAGGTGTGTCCGGTTCATCATTTGGCAATTTCACTGGGCAGGGATATAAGCGACACTCCAACGGACCGCCTGTTATTACTTAATACGGAATCAATGACCTTTGTGCCACTGGGTAGAATACAATATGACGTCTCTCTATGTAATTGAGGCCTGGTACTTGAAACAAATTACAAAGTTATTTCAATCTTGATATATTATCGATATCACGGAGAAATGGTAGTCATTTTGTAGAGTTCAGTTTGTTCTACACGTTGCAAAAAAGAAAATTTATACAGAGTTAACTACTGGTTTTTGAAAAGATCCTAAATAGACGACTAATTAAAATGGACAGACTATAGTATGTATATATAATCATGATTATTGCAACCCTCATTATGCGCACCTTCTGTGATAATGAACACAGTTGTGTCCGAATGCATGTAAGCACGTTTATGATGTATCGAATATCAGTTTTACCTTATTTTATCAATTTTTGTCAAATAAATTTCAGCAATATTACGTAGAAAATATAATGATTTGAAGCCATCAGAATAATATTTCTAATTTATTCTTTCTTGAAGGAATAAAGAATCCCAAATAAAAACATATGTTTGTTAAAGGAAATTTGATTTCGAATACTTCGTGATATAACTTCTTTTTAGAATTGTCTCTGAACCTGTTCGCGTTAAAAAAATATGTGTCAAAGTTTCCTCCTCTTTTGCACACAGGGTGCACAAAGGCGAATCACTTTTCTTTTTATTTTACAAAGAAACTTGTTCGTGGCCGGTACAAAATGGTTTATTCTATATTGAAACCACTGATAATCCGTATTTTGTTATTTAAAATTCGCTTTATAAATGTGTTTCCATTGTTCAGTATTTATATTATTAAATATAGAATTCCATCGCTGCTGTCTTTTTGTCACTGATTTTTACTAGGATTTTGTACCTATCTTTTGACCACTTTTCAGGAACACATTGATTTGTTATGGAACTGGAGGTGCTTGTAAACTGTATATCTTTACCCAATTTCGGTTATCACTATTTCTGAACTGCCGACATAACACAACAGAATTGTAAGAAGTTAGTATTAACCCTATCTGGCATGGGCTATTTGGGATGTACCGCAGCCTGGGGAGAGGGGGGGGGGGAGTGCCCCCATATATATATCGCTATCCATAAGGCTACAGGGGTGAAACATACCACACTATATCATTTGGATCAAACTCTACTAGAAACTGTAAAAAAAAAATCAAGATGGCCGCTATGATGACGTGTTCAAAAAAAATTTGGACGATTTTTCGGTTTGATTGATGTGTTTTCTTCGCATAATAAATTAGTAAATAATAATCTGATATGAAATAAAACAGGTTTTACCGACCTTTCCATGCAGAAAAGCTGAAAATTTGCAGAAATCTGACGAAAATATCACTTTTCTGGTACCCCACATGGACGCCATTTTGAATTTACCCATGATCCTCTGCTCGGGGTGGAGGGGGTGGTCATACAAATAGGCTCAAAATGACTCCAATATCATAATCTACAAGTCACGGAGTTTCAGTTCTCATTTTTTTTCGTTCCGGAGATAGGAGCAAAAAAACAACAGGGGGGGGGGCTAAAAGTGGGGGAGGGCATTCAGCTCCCTTAAATTATTTTTCTTATCCCTTGAGCTAGAGAGCTGAAACTTACCACATTGTACTCTTGGGTAAAGCTCTACTAGAAAATGTAGAAAATAATCCAAGCTGGCCGCTTTGATGACGTCACAGTTACGTCATTTTCAAAAAGACAATTTTTTGTCGATTTATCGGTCAGATTTTCCGTATTTTTTATTTATGTAATTTCTCCGCAAAAAATGCATTATAAATTAGTAAATATTAATCTGATGTGAAATAAAATAGTATTTACCCACTTTTCCTCACAGAAAAGCAGAATTTTTGGAGAAAATGATGAAATCATTACTTTCCTGGTACGCCACGTGGTCGTCATCTTGAATTTACCCATGATCCTCTGTTCTGGGCAAATAGGCTCAAAAATCACGAAGCGTCAGCTCTCAATTTCTTGTCGTTCAAGAGATAGCGCACAAAGTTTAGTGGGGGTGGATGGCAAAATGCCCCCCCCCCTCCCTCCCGGCCCCCCAGATTTATGTCAAAGTCTATACCTAGTAGCACAAATCGTTCTCTTCGCCATTGTAAGTTCTAGCTGTGACATATTTCATTTTGACTATATTTCATAGTTCTTGTCCGTATGACTTGATTTTTGTTCATTAAAGCTGTTTGAAAAGATTGTTCGGATCCGTCGAGAATAAGGGACGTATCGTCGGGAAACAATGATATTTTCAGGTCGACATAACAAGTTGTGCAAGATATAATTGTTCGTTTTACATATGTGAAACAAAGGGAAAGAACTGTAGGGCCTATCCACTATCTTATTTTTTTCTCGTATGTTTCCCTAGCACTAAAACATATTTAATCTATAGATGCGAAACATTTCCAAATATATCTAGCCCTTTTCACACATTTCAAGTTGAAAAATATATGATTTTAATATAAACTTGGAATTATTTCGGATATACATGAACCTGTACGTGCAATGCTTGTCGGCAGTCATAAGTTATAAAAATAAAGAGAATTGAGAGTATAAGGAACCTTTTTGACAGGACGGTATCGTCTCAGTTGTCTCTCATTCCCACGGTGTGCTGAGGCGAAGTTCTTTGAACTAATGGCCACACTAATGACGTTACAGTGGTGTGAAGTTCAGAGAAAGCATTTTCGACCTATTTTTCGAATATTATATTGATACAATTTTCTATTTCCAGCGAATATGTGCTAAAATATAAGAGAATCGTGCATTTTGTGATCAAAGCATGAAACGTGGCACATGTACATATCTACCACACATCATGGGAAACATCATGTGTCAGCCTGGACGGCCATTTTTCCAAGATGATCGCCGTGATAATTCACCGGTTCGATAGTATCGGCAAAATCACCCCATATAATATCATATTTACAATGAAACCGTACATTCTCCGCCAAATTTCACCCTGAAGATTACGGAAATGAACTCAATAATTATTCTAGGTGACTTCTGTGACCACTAGGATCTACTTTATCTCTATCTATCACCTTGGGGTATTATCATATTTCACTTCCAAACATTTCACTGCAACCAAGGAATAAAAACAGTTATAGTCTGAAACTTTCTGACTTTTCGGTAAATTTGACTGAGATCATTTTGAGACTATTGGCTTAATCCTTGGGGCAAAGGGTCATGGGTAAATCCCATTGTGGACATGAGGTTTTTCGTCTTTTCTGTCGATACTAGCTCAATATTCTTGCCTAAAATAATATTAAAATTAATTTTGTTGTGAAATAATTCTTCTCTATTTTTTTTGTAACTTTCTCGGGAGAAAAAAAAAGAATATAGTCCGAAAACTTGCCTTACGGGAAGATCTACACCTAACTGTATAGTGTAGTACATTTCAGCTCCCTAACCCAAGGTCAACAAAGTATTTAAAGTTTATACTTGTACGTTTTATTTAAATAGCTAAATACGAGGACAAGCCAAATAGAAATGTCACGAATATATATTATATTATGAAAGACTGAATGCATAAATAAATAGAGTATAACAAAATCGTGTTACATACGTTGTCCTTAAACTATCTTTCTTTGAGTAGGATCATGGATAAACTGAATTATATCTCTGAAGAATTTGTATACTTGCATACATGCAATCTGGGAAATAGATATACTTCCACCATCACTGAAAGTTAGAATATTACTGTGACCCATAGGGGACATCGACGTTTTAAAATAGTCATTTACATTTTTTAATACTTTTTCTGATTTTCTTGTGTATTTTTTCAATTGTTTGCCTATTTTTTATAAACACATTCTAGTTTATATCATAATTTTTTTAGATTTCTGTACTCTCTAGTAACGTTGTCATAAATATCTGTATTATATATTCACCGAAAACCAAAGAAAATTCTTGGAAACCTTTACACGACGGTGGAAAACACCGCGGTGGAAAGCTTTACACCGCGGAGAAATACTTTACACCGCGGAGAAAATCTTTACACCGTGGTGGAAACCTTTACACCGCGGTGGAAACCTTTACACCGAGGTGGAAACCTTTACACCGCGGTGGAAATCTTTACAACGCGGTGGAAACCTTTAGCTACTACTCTCACAGATAACATGGACATCCCCCACGGTCCACTTAGACCAAAGATGGTCTCTGGATTGCCCAAACATGTGATAGCTCACGCCCAAACATATCATTGCTCAAGCTCAAAATGCCCCTTTCGTTACTACTGCCCAACTGCGCAAGCGTAACATGATGCCACTTTCAACAAAAAGCATACCAGTCGTCGTGTACATGCAGGAGCTAAAAGATGACATTCAACACGGCCCATGTGGAGCCCGGATGGCTCATCTCTACCCCAAACACGTTACTTCACACACTCAAAATACCCACATTGGCTACTACTCCTACACACTATATTTGGATGTGATATACCCCCTCCATCGCTCAAACAGACCCCTGCGCACTCGCAAAATGCACGCTTTCTATACAATTCCCAGACTGCGCATGCGCAGAATGATGAAACCAGTCTACGCACCAGTCCAATCCGACGCTACCCCGAGAGATCTTGACTATGACACCTCACACGGCCCAATCGGACCAATATTGGTCCATCTCGACCCCAAAACGCCCATTCAAATATATTTTTTTCTACTCCACGCCCATCCAGTTGGAAGCTCCCACACGAATGCTTCACTATGGCACCTCACACGACCCAATCGGACTGCCAAAAGCCCACCGTCCATCTCGATCGGTGGCCGAGTGGTCTAAGGCGCTTCGCTGGTGACCGCTAGCCTCACACCGCTGAACCGGCACGGGTTCGAGCCCAGCTGGTCCATGTGTGAAAGTTTGCCAGTTACTTGCCGACGGGCGGTGGTTCTCTCCGGGTACTCCGGCTTCCTCCACCAACCAAACTGACTGTCACCATATGAATGAAACAAACTTAAGTGTGACATTAAGCCAAATTCTCTCCCTCCCTCCCGTCCATCTCGATCTGTTTGCGTACTGCGCATGGGTCATGAGAACTTTTGAGCAAAAATCAATCCACGAGACCCCTCCCATCGTCTTCTGCAGCGCAAGATAGCAAAACTAAGATGCCACACTCATGCCGTAAATAACAAGGAAGATATATTATAATACCATAGAGGTGTATATATCTTCCTCGCTGCATGTATGACTATCTATGGGGATTATAACCTATAAGCTATCGCGGTATGTTCTGGAATACGCCTCCTCCAAGCAGAAGAGTCACTTCAAGTGGTGGCTGGCGATTGGATCGATGCTTTTCCACCAATGCATAGACGAGTAAGTGGATGCACCTCGCGATAGACATGACATTCTCGTTGTCTAATGGATTTGACGTCAGCCAATCCACAGACACACCCAGGTTGATCCCGCATTTTCTATACCTATAACATGAACATTTCCCCTATACTTATAACATTGCGCTCGGAACCCCAAGTCATCTCCCTCCAGGTGTAATCTATAATATTATCGCTCTCTCCCCCCCTCCCCCATTTCCTCATCATACCTTTTCCGCCATTTTCCCTGTACATATAGCATTACCCTCAGCTATAATTATAACATGGTCAAAATAATATTATCCCTCTGCACCCACATTCCCCCTATGCTATAGCATGGCCATCCACATAAAATGCGACTAGATTTGCTCTTTCCCTACTACTGCTCTGAAATCCAACCAATCCCACAGTTATGTATGGAAACCGTGTTGAATAGAATACATCAATTTTCTCGGGCTCAAGACTAATTACTCTGGGTAGGCCTTCTGAATTCACCTAATCAATAATTATACAAGTGCCTTGTGGGAAGTCGGTGCAACGGCGCGAATGAATTAATTGTAACGTACACAGAGGAAATGTTTCTCGAACAACATATCATGTTTAATTATATTTAGAACCTATTTGATGTGCTATACCAGTTAGTCTTCTTGGTGGTCGATGCGTGGTCTTGAAAAGGTCATATCATAGACCATGAACGAATTAACATATTGACTTCTGGCTAAGATATTATAATAATTTCCTCCCTTCTCCAATCTTACACTTGTTGCTGTTTTTACTGCCGAGAAGACGTGGCTATACAAGTTATTCTCCGTCATGTCGAACAGCAACGATACAGAATCCAATGTTACAAGCATTGCATTGATATTTTTTATCTATAATGATCCTGGTGATGCCTGGTTCTTCGTCTTTTTCGGGATTGAATTATTGATAGGAATCGTTTTAAACGGCTTAGTGATAGTTGTTTTTCTACAGAAAAATCTTCGAAGCACAGCGCACAACGTCTCCCTGACAAATCTGTCTGTAGGTAAGTGCATGTATACTGTTCTATCACTCCGAACCTCAGAAAATGTTCAATTGGTTTCCTTGTATTCAATAATAATAATAATTTAAACTCGACAGCCTCAATATGTATACGCCTCTTTTCATAAGGGTCGAGAGCTAAAGCACATTATTACAATTAACAACAAAGTATATTTGTGCATGAGCATAAAAGGAAAATATGTAGATAAAATGTAATATAACCGGTTATTGCTTATTGAAACATCCAGTGACTGAGAATTTTAAATGGTTCAACTAAAACTTCGTTCAACTGATTAAATTTTTTGTTAAAAATTTGAAAGACGGTTTAAAAGTACCCTGAATAGCACAATTTTCATCGCAGTAGGTAGATCGTTATAAAATTTAGGAGCAACAACACTAGCAAACTGTTTTAACAATTCAGTTGTAGCGAAAGGAACAAGTAATTATTTGATATTTGCTAGTAATGGACCTCTAAGACCGCTGAGGGTTGTACGTGTACGTCGACAATATTTCTCTAATATTGCGGTGCTAAATCGAGCGTGGAATTTCAATATTAACTTTTTACTTTTAGAATGTCAAACGGCTTCAAATGTTCATTCCATCGCAAGAAGCATTTCATCATAAGTGCTCTGCTTTTGTCCATCACGATGAACTTCTTGGTGAAAAAGATACAGTGGAACCCACGGTTGTAATACCTGTGGGCCGTCATAGCTCAGTGGGTAGAGCATTGGCGCGATAAGCCGGGGTCGTGGATTCGAATCCCGCTGACGACCAATGTATTCTTCCTCTCTCAAAAATCTTTTCATATATAGTGGAACTGTCGCACTGATAGATAATCACCGAAATTACCTTTGCTTCACGAGATTGTGGGTAGTATAAATACAACAATCATTGCAGTTAAATACTTCCATGTATGGGCATGAGAGTCTGCATGTCACAAAAATGTGGCGACAGACCGTGTTTATCGTATGAAAATCGCACTTGGTTGTGGCGTTGTACAACGATGCGGACAGTAAAGCGTTGCATTATAAATTCCATTGGCTTGAATGCCCTCCCCTTCACGACAACCTTGTAATGAACAATTACTCTTTGTCTAATCTAGCCTTTGATCCCAGGGATTGTCGATAATGTTAACTGCTTTCCCGTTTAAAATCAAATGAATCCAAAGTAGCATTATATGCATGGCGTCTCGATTCTTCCTTAAATAGAATGGGATTCTCTAGGACGAGGTGAGTTAAGTTCGTAACATTTTCATAATATTTTCGGTAGAAGGGTGAGTGACTGAGTGAATAGGGTTTAACGTCGCTTTCAACATTTGTTCTGCTATAACACGACGGGGAAGGGAGGGGAGTGGAGGGGAACGGGAGGGAAATGGCGGGGGTACCTACTTGTAACAGAGCAGATCTAATGCTGCCATTTTATAGTGTTGTCCCACTGAAATATCATGTCGTAGGCAGCCACTCAGTCACATTATACTGACACCGATCGAACCAGTCCTATCCTCCTACTGAACGCGACGTTAAACCTTAATTCACTCTCTCTCGCTCTCTATCTCTCTCTCTCTCTCTCTCTCTCCTCCCAATGTTGAACGTAAGCGAGGAAGCAACAAGGAGAGGTACATGTAATATCGACGTGATACATACATACTATTTCATAGTGTTGCAATGAACCATTGATTTCAGCACGCCGGTTTTTGATGAGCAGTGATAAATTCTTTCTATTTCGTCATGCATGATCTATCAAGGTTGCTACGGTATTGGATTAGTAAACGACGAAATTTATTTTGTGGTTGGTGATTTAAGAAATAAATGTTAGTTTTCCGTCCTCTAACTGCCAAGATAAAGAATGGTAAAACGGAATTGCCTATTGTTTTGGGACGAAGCCGCAGGCTGACTCCTAAAACATAAAGGCAATTCCGTTTTATATGATGGCCGTGAAGAGACATCGCTGTATTGCGTTATGAATCTGGACCGACACACGAAGGCAGGATGCGAAGTCGCGAAGGCAGGATGCGAAATCGCGAAGCCAGGATGCGAAGAACGAAGGCAGGATGCGAAGCGCGAAGTCAGGATGCGAAGGCAGGATGCGAAGTGCGAAGCCACGATGCGAAGCGCGACGTCAGGATGCGAAGCGCGAAGTCAGGATGCGAAGTCGCGAAGGCAGGATGCGAAGTCGCGAGGCCAGGATGCGAAGCGTGAAGTCAGGATGCGAAATCAAAACATACAGCGCGAAGTCAGGATGCGAAATCAAAACAATGCGAAGCCAGGATGCGAAGTGGCGAAGCCAGGATGCGAAGTCGCGAAGCCAGGATGCGAAGCGCGAAGTCAGGATGCGAAATGAAAACATGCAGCGCGAAGTCAGGATGCGAAATCAAACAATGCGAAGCGCGAAGCCAGGATGCGAAGTGGCGAAGCCAGGATGCGAAGTGGCGAAGCCAGGATGCGAAGCGCGAAGTCAGGATGCGAAATCAAAACAATACAATGCAAAGACTGGAAGCGGAGCGCGAAGTCAGGATGCGAAGCGCGAAGTCAGGATGCGAAGCGCGCGAAGTCAGGATGTGAAATCAAAACAATGCGAAGCGCGAGGTCAGGATGCGAAATCAAAACAAAGCGGAGCGCGAAGTCAGGATGCGAAATCAAAACAATGCGAAGCGCGAGGTCAGGATGCGAAATCAAAACAATGCGGAGCGCGAAGTCAGGATGCGAAATCAAAACAATGCGGAGCGCGAGGTCAGGATGCGAAATCAAAACAATGCGGAGCGCGAAGTCAGGATGCGAAATCAAAACATCAGCATTGCGCATGATCCTATCAAAACGAGGCCGGTTTGTAACCCTGCTTCCTAATATGCATTGCAGAGGCAACTGAAGATTATTGCTGGTTGTTATTATCACAGCAACGGAGGAAGTAAAATTATTCTAATTTGTACCTTTTGCTTTGCATTACTGATGTTTTATAGAAATTCACAAATGGTAATTTGAATATTTTCAGATCTGGCGTTTCGGGAATGACTAAAACCGACCCGAATAATTGATAATTAATACTGAAGGGCTCAAAGCTTTCGTAAGACTCTAATTAGCCTGGTGACTGTTCAGGTTGACATTTTTATTCCAATCTTACAAAATTTCCAGTTAGCCTGGTGTGTGAATGGGCCAGACCATCTAAAAACAATTGAGAATTATTGCTTACCAGATAAATTGCTAAGCAGATCAAAGTGGCAGTATTAATAACACTCTCGCAGGACTTAGTCTCGTACATTTCAGGTTGAACAGATCATCCCAAGGCTGGTTAAAATTAATTTCTCGTTTAGCATGATGTTAAAAATGATGTTAAAAATAAAATCCCCAAAAATTGCCTCGTTTTTGTGGATTTTTGTTATTCTATCAAGGGATGATTTCCTGTCTTCACTACGTTTGTGAGAACTCACAACCAGCAATAATATATCTCGAATACGGGAACCCAGTTACTCTTATTCAAACATAAATGGGCCAATTCCCATGGTATCCGGCTATCTCCCACGTGGTATTTTTAGTGTGACAGTTTGGTGGCGGAAAATGACACTTGGACTAAATAACATGATATAGCCCACGAACACCCTCCACGTAAATTTTTGTCAAACTCTTATTATTAAATTTGTTAATTAGGGTATGTTGTGATTCCATAATCATAATTCCATAATTCCCCTCGCTGAGCGATCCATGTCGATGATCATGATTTTGTAGAGCCGATAGGCTTACACATCGAGGGATGACGGTAAATTTTGGGTGGCCCTGAAAAGGTCCGTTGCGAGAGCGACATGCGCTTTTAGCGGGATTGAGACCGTTTCCGAGAACCGTTATGATACCATGCGGTATTATCACTCAGTGATAGACGGTTTTGAATTTCGAATAATATTTGAACAAATATATATCAATTTGTGTATTTTCAATTCTGGTTTATAACTGTGCAAGTTTTAAATGCACACCCAAAGCCTGCTTTATCGAACTATTTGATTTGGCTGTTTCTGTGGTGGACACTGACGGGGAATTCTGAAAATGAATTAGAACGCGGCCGATTTGTACCATATAGAATAGACAAGAATATCTCTTTATTTATGCTTATATTCCAAAGGGTTGACATAAACAGAGAAACAATAAATTGGCAATGTTTGGCGGACTCGGCCTTGACAATCTCGACTTCGGACTCCAAACTATATGCATCGTCGGATGAATGATGTAACTAGTTTATTGAACAGAAAAATCGTTTGGCTTGTATCTGGATCCAGTTTCATTTTTTAGTGTACATTTATTGAGATATCTACTTTTAAGTCGCTTTACTTCGGTCTCGGAGCGTCGATTCCAAAGATGAGGAGGAAAAAAAGAATAAAAATAAAAAATTTGGGGCGGCCGAATATTTCGGGGCGGGCGGTGATGCTAAACAGGAACTTTTTTAACCAGCCTAATGTTCGCGAATTACGATATTGCCCTGTACGTAAACTTTTGGCATGGAGTGACGAGCATACGAGTTTTAGACAATAGCCCCAAACTAACGGCTAATTATCTTACTGCTTGTTAATAGTCTATCTGTTTCCGTGTGGATATATTTATTAGCACATAATACGGATGTATGGACATATTGATCCTTGATTTCACATTTTACATCATCAATCCTAAATTTGTACAAACCACCATCTTAGAATTGGCCCGGATCGTTTCGGACACAGGGCTAAGTAGCACTGTTGTGTCAGAGATATATTTTAAAATATTTTTAATTTAAATTGCTTTTTTAATTTTAAAATTTTAATTTTTTCAATTTTAAAATTTCTGGGTTTTTTTTAGAATCACTAAATTATCATATAGCTTACTACATGTATAATACTCATACATGGCCATATTTTAAAGCGAGAGCCCGTGTTTGTCAAGCATGGAAAATTACACTATATACACTATATAAAAAGACCAATTTATCTGGTAAGCAATAATTCTCAATTATTCCTAGATGGTATGGCCCATTCACACACCCGGCTAACTGGAAATTTTGTAAGATTGGAATAAAAATGTCAACCTGAACAGTCACCAGGCTAACTTAGAGTCTTACGAAAGCTTTGAGCCCTTCAGTATTAATTATCAATTATTCGGGTCGATTTTAATCATTCCCGAAACGCCAGATCTGAAAATATTCAAAATATCATTTGTGAATTTCTATAAAACATCAGTAATGCAAAGCAAAGGTACACATCAGAATAATTTTACTTCCTCCGTTGCTGTGATAACAACAACCAGCAATAATCTTCAATTGCCCCTACAATGCATATTAGGAATCAGGGCTACAAACCGGCCTCGTTTTGATAGGATCATGCGCAATGCTGATGTTTTGATTTCGCATCCTGACTTCGCGCTCCGCATTGTTTTGATTTCGCATCCTGACTTCGCACTCCGCTTTGTTTTGATTTCGCATCCTGACTTCGCGTTCAGCATTGTTTTGATTTCGCATCCTGACTTCGCGCTCCGCATGGTTTTGATTTTGCATCCTGACCTCGCGCTTCGCATTGTTTTGATTTCGCATCCTGACTTCGCGCTCCGCATTGTTTTGATTTCGCATCCTGACTTCGCGCTTCGCATCCTGACTTCGCATCCTGCCTTCGCGCTTCGCATCCTGACTTCGCATCCTGACCTCACGCTCCGCTTCCAGTCTTTGCATTGTATTGTTTTGATTTCGCATCCTGACTTCGCGCTTCGCATCCTGGCTTCGCCACTTCGCATCCTGGCTTCGCGCTTCGCATTGTTTTGATTTCGCATCCTGACTTCGCGCTGCATGTTTTGATTTCGCATCCTGACATCGCGCTTCGCATCCTGGCCTCGCGACTTCGCATCCTACCTTCGCGACTTCGCATCCTGACTTCGCGCTTCGCATCCTGACTTCGCATCCTGAGTTCGCGCTTCGCATCGTGGCTTCGCACTTCGCATCCTGCCTTCGCATCCTGACTTCGCGCTTCGCATCCTGCCTTCGTTCTTCGCATCCTGGCTTCGTCACTTCGCATCCTGCCTTTGCGACTTCGCATCCTGCCTTCGTGTGTCGGTCCCCATTCATAACACAATACAGCGATGTCCCTTCTCGGCCATCATACTACTCACACTTGCTTCGCACTATTACTGTGGAGACAGCACTATATCACTATAATTCCATTACTTGTTTTCTGTAGTTTTATATAGAAATATATATTTCTTGTAAACTATTCATCATGTGGATTGTTCAGACCTTGGTGATGAAAATAGCGATGCTTTCATTTTCCAAATGATTTATGGTTGATGATATATCAATGTTCAAAGTATGACCTTCGCATTTTATAGAATCGTATTCAATTGAAAAAAAAATGCACAGAAAAATATCTTGGCCAAATTTTAAAAAAAAATGAGGCACCAATATTGTATTGAAGATAATAATTATTCCTAATTCTCAATTATTCCTAGATGGTATGGCCCATTCACACACCAGGCTAACTGGAAATTTTGCAAGATTGGAATAAAAATGTCAACCTGAACAGTCACCAGGCTGATTTAGAGTCTTAAGCAAGCTTTGAGCGCTTCAGTATTAATTATCAATTATTCGGGTCGGTTTTAATCATTCCCAAAACACCAGATCTGAAAATATATTCAAATACCATTTGTGAATTTCTATAAAACATCAGTAATGCAAAGCAAAGGTACACACCAGAATAATTTTACTTCCTCCGTTGCTGTGATAACAACAATCAGCAATAATCTTCAATTGCCCCTACAATGCATATTAGGAATCAGGGCTACAAACCGGTCTCGTTTTGATAGGATCATACGCAATGCTGATGTTTTGATTTCGCATCCTGACTTCGCGCTACGCATTGTTTTGATTTCGCATCCTGACTTCGCGCTCTGCATTGTTTTGATTTCGCATCCTGACTTCGCGCTTCGCTGTTTTGATTTCGCATCCTGACTTCGCGCTTCGCTGTTTTGATTTCGCATCCTGACCTCGCGCTTCGCTGTTTTGATTTCGCATCCTGACTTCGCGCTCCACATTGTTTTGATTTCGCATCCTGACTTCTTCGCTGTTTTGATTTCGCATCCTGACTGGCTTCGCTGTTTTGATTTCGCATCCTGACCTCGCGCTTCGCTGTTTTGATCTCGCATCCTGACTTTGCTCACGTTGTTTGATTTCGCATCCTGACTTCGCGCTACGCATCCTGACTTCGCATCCTGCCTTCGCGCTTCGCATCCTGACTTCACTGGCATCACAGCCTCTTGCTCCGCTTCCAGTCTTTGCATTGTATTGTTTGATTTCGCATCCTGACGCCGCATCCTGCTTCGCCGCGCGCTCCTGGCGCGCTTCGCATTGTTTGATTTCGCATCCTGACTTCGCGCTGCATGTTTTGATTTCGCATCCTGACTTCGCGCTTCGCATCCTGGCCTCGCGACTTCGCATCCTGCCTTCGTGACTTCGCATCCTGACTTCGCGCTTCGCATCCTGACTTCGCATCCTGACTTCGCATCCTGACTTCGCGCTTCGCATCGTGGCTTCGCACTTCGCATCCTGCCTTCGCATCCTGACTTCGCGCTTCGCATCCTGCCTTCGTTCTTCGCATCCTGGCTTCGTCACTTCGCATCCTGCCTTTGCGACTTCGCATCCTGCCTTCGTGTGTCGGTCCCCATTCATAACACAATACAGCGATGTCCCTTCTCGGCCATCATACTACTCACACTTGCTTCGCACTATCACTGTGGAGACAGCACTATATCACTATAATTCCATTACTTGTTTTCTGTAGTTTTATATAGAAATATATATTTCTTGTAAACTATTCATCATGTGGATTGTTCAGACCTTGGTGATGAAAATAGCGATGCTTTCATTTTCCAAATGATTTATGGTTGATGATATATCAATGTTCAAAGTATGACCTTCGCATTTTATAGAATCGTATTCAATTGAAAAAAAAATGCACAGAAAAATATCTTGGCCAAATTTTAAAAAAAAATGAGGCACCAATATTGTATTGAAGAGTTGTTCAACTCGCCAAAGTTATCAATTGCTTGGAAAATTTAGAACTCCAAATGTTCGGAAATGGAGGCTCATTTTATGAAGAACAAGCATTTATGTTGGAATACATATCGATCTCACAACCAATATATTCACATATTTGTAATCCTAGATCAATAAGCTTCCCCATACTAGCCCTTAATTGGTGCATGTGCCTTAATTTGCCGTATATTCCAATAAACTAAACCAGGTTAACCATGATCAATTAATTGAGGTAGTGAACTGTATCCAATTATTTCTGTATGATAACTCTTGCCTGTTGAAGAAATGCTTCACTCAATGAAAATACGATTTCGCTGTGAAGGTTGGAACTTGGAAAATAAAGTTTGCCAAATATTTCTTGTCACTGAAAACATTCATTCATTGCTTGGTCTTATTGCTGAGTATCTGGTCGCCGCAATTCTCTTGGCGAGGTTCACGTGATTCGGTGCTCTTGGGTCGGTCTTATCAAGCGTGCGTATGAGATCATCTCAATGATGAAATATGTTAAAGCTTTTTGTCATTATAGTTACATGTACGTCGAACGTAAGCTTTAGCACGTTTTGGTACGACCCGAGCAGCAGATAACGTCAAACCAACGTCATGCAGAATTCTAAATTACGTCAAAGTATAAGACGTCTGGTGTCGTTAAAATGAAAAGAGCAATGAAAGGATGTAATCTCAATTTTATATCAGTATACTCTCCACAGTGAGCATATCAACACATTTCACCGCTGTATTAGATCGTAAATGCTACTAATTTTAACAATGGACATCTCGTATAGTGGAAGTTGTGTTGGGCCAATCCGCTAATGACGTTCCAATCCTCAATACGGCGTCATCAATCCTAAACAGCCTCATTTTCGTGGCAGCACAGAGATGCTCGGGAATAAGATACGGAAATGAATAAAATAATACTTTTCCATCGTCAGTGGCAAGAGATATTTGATACACTTTATTTTTAGGTAAAATAGCAAGAGTCAGATCCGATATTCAATATTCAGACGTCGTCCATCAATAAAATTCTGAGTCAATAATCGAAAGACCTACTTCGTATGACAGTTAGCACCAAATGTGTGTAAATAAAAATAATAAAAACACAAGATGGTTTCCTACAAGAGAGAAGCGGTCAACAGTTTTCAATGATGTCAGCAAGATGTATTGATGTCCTTTACATAAAATCCTAATCACTGACCATTTCCAAGCAGTTTTCCAGAGGATGTATCTCAGTCACGCTTCATTTGAACACGATGGAGTTTTAAAACATACGACATTCAAACGACCCCTTGCACGCTAAATCGTATTTTGCCGTCAGTGTACGATATTTATCACAGAATTTGAGAAAGTTGAAATGGAGGCGTTTGGTGATGTAGCCGTGTTTCACAAGTTACTGCAATAATATTATGTGGCATGGATTAAAATCATCACAGTCTGCACATGATCTGGCAAATGCTGCCAGGCGCGATATGTCTACGCCGTATGCAGGTCGTTCTGGGATATTTCTATCCAGAAATGGGTATTTAACTATGTGAAAATTGTAATCGTCTCACTTGTCGTAGAGTCGCCGTGAGAGAAAGGCCTGATCAGCTTGTAAAGATATAAGGTCAGACATGATGTTCCATCTGGGTTACACCATCTTAGCTTTCTAAGGGCATTTCACGTTTCACTTAACACTACCCTTAGATTTTCGCTGTGATTCGGCATGTATTTCACACGGCGCCATCTATCTACAGGGAGATAATCCAGTTCGAAAGTTGTTCCCAAAGCATGAGGTCAAATGTCGGCCCCATTTAAACGAGCCAATGAAATTATCTGTATTCAAATATTTCTCACACATGCAAACATATCAGTTTCACGAGGCGCAAGACTGGGGGAGTCTACGCGAGACCAAAACGAAGTTGTGCAAATTAGCTATTTTATTTCTCACTCTAGTGGAGCATGCTTCTTTGTTTATCTTAAGAAACAAACGGCCTAACATATTTGAAAACAAAATAAAATCGGCGGCAGACCACAGGGAAATGATATGCTTTTTATTTTGTGATGGGGGCACTTCGAGGCCCACCATGGGATCATTTCAATCAATCGCTTTCTGGAGGTGTGTCTTCGTTGTATGAATGTGATTGCACCGATGTCGGATGTAACGGGGCCAGTCGGATGTGACCATTTGGGAAACGCCCTATTACACTCAGATAGCACCCGTTACCGCATGGCTACGAGCAGAAGTTTCTACGTATGATCGTGCCATGCGTTCGGATGATGGGTTACACACGCGTTATTCCTACAATATTTCACCGATTTATAATGCTATATTTAAGTACCAAGTATACTACAAATTATTGGCGATGGCTACAATGGTACATTAATTGCGATTTACATTCTTCTGTGTTCCAACATTCGGTCCTACATTGACTCTGGTCAAGAACAGAAAACAAACACAATACAACAACAGCAACAAGCATACATGTACATGTATGTCTCTCTGTGTCGATTCAACCAGCGAAATGTCGTGACATTGACATTTATAGTTAAACTGTCATCTCATACCTCCCGGCCGTACTTCTTGTTGATTCCACTCGTGTAGCGTACGTTCAAGATATGCCAGGCAGGACCAGGTATGATATTCCGTCTGAGCTATCTGTATTTTCCTTTAAAGCTTTAGCCTACTATAGAAACGTATTTGATTGGAGTGAAGCTTCCCTTCAAAGCTTTAGCCTACTATAGAAACGTATTTGATTGGAGTGAAGCTTCCCTTCAAAGAACATTCACATTACATGTATACACTATTGCTGTTAGAAATCGAACACATGGGCTTCAGAATCCTCTAATCCTCGGATATAGACGTGCTAAACCTTTCTGGTCACCTCGTTCATTCTGTTATCATCGCTTCCCCCTCCTTCACCCCCACATGGGCTTCAGAATCCTCTAATCCTCGGATATAGACGTGCTAAACCTTTCTGGTCACCTCGTTCATTCTGTTATCATTGCTTCCTCCTTCACCCCCCACATGGGCTTCAGAATCCTCTAATCCTCGGATATAGACGTGCTAAACCTTTCTGGTCACCTCGTTCATTCTGTTATCATCGCTTCCCCTCCTTCACCCCCACATGGGCCCCAGAATCCTCTAATCCTCGGATATAGACGTGCTAAACCTTTCTGGTCACCTCGTTCATTCTGTTATCATTACTTCCCCCTCCTTCCCCCCCCCCACATGGGCTTCAGAATCCTCTAATCCTCGGATATAGACGTGCTCAACCTTTCTGGTCACCTCGTTCATTCTGTTATCATTACTTCCCCTCCTTCACCCCCCACATGGGCTTCAGAATCCTCTAATCCTCGGATATAGACGTGCTAAACCTTTCTGGTCACCTCGTTCATTCTGTTATCATTACTTCCCCCTCCTTCACCCCATGGGCTTCAGAATCCTCTAATCCTCGGATATAGACGTGCTCAACCTTTCTGGTCACCTCGTTCATTCTGTTATCATTACTTCCCCTCCTTCACCCACCCACCCCTTAGTTGCCATAATGATCAACTGGGTCAGTGGCATAATGGTCATACGAAACAAATCATTTCGGCCTGTTTCAATGTGGAGAAACATTTTCAGCTGTTGGTGCCAAACAGCACAGCAGTTAATCGGATCAACAATGAGCTAGGCTGGAGCATACACCGTCAGAAACGTCATTTCCAAAGTATGAAGGCTCAGGAAACCATCAAGATATATATCCAAGATGTTCAACTTTATAGATTTAATAAACAAGTGGTCATAGTTCAACGTCAGAGCACGGCACCTTTGCCAAGTTCTAGAGAAGTTTGAATAAATTCATCCCAAAAACCGGCAACATGCCTGAATTTAGTATGGAAATGAATGAGTTAAATATCTCATTTTTTTAAATAAAAATGGAACCGATGGGACATTCTTTTATGGAGCCATTTTTTTCTTTTAATGTGTCATTCCTTGGTGCTGTATCAGAGCAAATCACCTTCATCATTTTACAGAGAAAGTCTTGGAAGAACTTATTACCCATCGCGGCTAATGTCAAGTTAATGACATTGGGGCGGCGCCCTCATTGATGGATAGGAATAACGTCCCTGTTCGTGTCAGGAATCTAGGTTAAAAGATAGCAAAATCTACTAAATTATGCCGTTGATCACTAGCTAAAATCATTTCTGCGTGTTTGTAGCATAGGCAGAAATGAAATGTTACAACTCAGAGCTAGCTTGCCACAAGAAGCTAGACAGCTGTGCCCTGACTCCTGACCAAAGTCAGGCCAATTTCATCGCCTTATCAGGAATAGGCCATAGCCAAAGTGCCTGGGTGTGAGTGTTCTTGAACCCGTCAAGGCCTGGGGGAAGACATTTCGCCCGCTCCCCTAATTATTTTTCTTACCCCTTGAGCTAGGGGGCTGAAATTTACCACACTATACCCTTGGTCAAGTTCTACCAGAAAATGCAAAAAAACGACGTCATTTTCAAAAACGACATTTTTTTGTCGATTTTTTTCTGTCGGATTTTTCGATTTTTTTATTTTTTTTAGATAATTTCTCCGCAAAAACTGCATGATAAAATAGTAAATATTAATGTGATGTGAAATAAAATAGTTTTCGCGCACTTTTCATTGACAGAAAAGCAGAAATTCTGAAGAAAAATAACGAAAAAAAAATTCTTTTCTGGTACACCACGTGGCCGCCATCTTGAATTTGCTCATGATCCTCTTCTCGGGGGGATATGCAAATAGGCTCAAAATGACCCCAATATGACAAACTATAAAGTCACGGAGCTTCAGCTCTGAATGTTTTGTGGTTCCGGAGATAGCGCAGAAAGTTTGAGAAAGTGCCAGTCGTTTTCATTGGGAAGAAGATACGGTTCAGTAGATCACTATTTTTTGTGCATGTCAAATATGTTTTTATTCGCTCCAGTGTTCTAAGAAAGAATATGGCTTGAGGATGTTTAGTTTATAGAGAGACCCTCATACTAATTGCTTCTTCTCGATGCGTATGATTCTGAAAATGCGAGTATAGTGTTTGATATGCACCTCCAGGGCATGGAATTGTTTCTCAGTTATAATGATAATACATGTATGTACATGTATATATAAGCTATACTTTGTAATCCCATTATTAATGCAGGCAGTAATTGAGATGCCCTGATCAAACCAATTATTGAATATCTTGTACTTGGTTTAATTATCAGGAGAATAATTTACAGGGCTTTTAGCTAGTATTCGCTTCAGTAACGTCTGTTGTTAATGCCATACCGATCGAAGAAACTTGCCGTGGTCAGGCACTGAAAATCATAACTGTGTGAAGTTAATATCGAAAATGTGAAGCGGCCGCTCGTCCCCGCTTCAGTAACGTATATACTCCTCCGTGTTTGAATATACTCATTTTTGTATAGACCAAATAAAGACATAAAACACTACCAGTATATAGTATACACTGGTTATATGCCTATACGTTATATACAGCATAATTAATCAGTTATGGAAAAGATGGTTTTCGTTACCATTCTTCCCTGCATAATCTGTTCTGCTGTCTGGAGGAGACCTATGCGCGCATTTTCTGGCCGGTTTTCAGCGTGCAGGTGTGTGCGTTCGATTTCAGGATGTTAAAATGGCATTAATTTTGGCAAAAATTCACCAATTGAAAAAAAACATTCATAACATTTATATTTTCTTAAAATATACAAATCTTATTTGAAATTACATGTTGTTTTCCTTTCTCATCCTATGAAATAACTTTCATAGTGGTATGACTCATCAACGAAATAGCTTCATTAGCATATCAAAATTTGTGCCATTTATCAGGCTAATGAAAAAAATCGAAACACCGGGTTGAGTGTCAGAGAAATAACGTAAAATGTT
>JAVTVY010049310.1:0-24461 GCA_036873755.1 Hanleya hanleyi
AAGAGCTCGTCCTCAATGACATCGAATATGTCACTAAGGAGGCTGTGGAGGGGGCGATAAAATCTGATGACTGGCGCCTCGGCTATGCGCTGACAGTACATTCTTCACAAGGTCTCACCATCCACAATCCGCAGAAGGTCTGGATCATCGACGACTATCTCCAGTGGTCCAACCTAGTATACCTGGGCGTGTCCCGTGTGGAGTATATGCACCAGCTAGAACGGGTAACCTGTCCACCAGTAAAGGGTACTGAGGTCAGGCAACCCACAGAGCACGACATTAGGAAGGCCATCCAGAAGAAGCTTGTGTCCTACAAGCGCCAGGACCATGCTAAAAGCCTTGATTTCAATCTCAAGGTGGACTACGTCCTGCGGCTCAAAGAGAGCCAAGAGAATCGCTGCGCTGCGTGCAGTATCGAACTGCTGTGGGCCTACGAACCCAAGGACACGCAGCAGTTCAGTGTAGACAGGCTGAATAACAGCAAGGGGCACTGCAAGGGAAATGTGCGCCTCTGTTGCCTAGAGTGCAACCGAAAAAGAGGGGGTGCGGTACTCAGCGACTTAGAACGCCATCCGGCGGCAGCTGGGTATCAGGAGGCACCGCAAGGAGCTCTTCCCGGACAAACCCACGAGCAGGACCATCTCGCAGATAATACAGGACAGGCTCATCAGGCTTGGTGACCGAGCGTCCAAGCCGGTACACCTGGAGGGACCACACTGGATCAGTCGCGCGGCGTCTTCCACCCTCCAGCTCGCCATCCTGGTATAGGTACCGAACGCCAACACCAGAGGGAAGCTTTTCCTCTTTGAGACCAATGGGGCGACCAGCAACAACAGAAGAAGGTTTTTGTGTCACAGCCACAAGCTTGATGGCATCCTTAGGCTTCTTACCGGTGAGGCGGGTCACTTCTCCGTTCAGGGCCCTAACGACGGCAGGCAGTCGAGCCACCCACTGCGTTGAACGCGCCCCCGACGGAAGTCGCATCTCCTGGGCGTATTGGTGCCCAAACAGCCGCTCAGCCAGGGTCCGGTTAAAGCGCTCCACGATCCCCTGGTCCCGATGAATGTCCACACGACCGCGTCTGACAGAAACGTCATGCTTGGCCAGTAGCTGGCTCACCGCGCCCATAAACTCGCGCCCAGGGTCAACCTGAAGAAGCTTCGGCCAGCTAAGAGGGCTCCGCTTGTAGATGCGGGAGAGAGCGTCAGCGACCTCTTTGGCTTCTTTTGTGGCCAGAGGCTCGGCCTCCTTGTAGCGCGATGCCACATCTACAAGCGTAAGCGCATACTTGTAGGTTTTGCGACCACGAGGGAAGCGGTCGTGTGGTAGAAAGAGCAGGTCGGCTTGATGAACCTCGTTCGGCATCTTCACACCAAAACGCGGGCGTGGAACATGGCGAGGGCGCGGAAGATAAATCTGCCAAATGGCCTGCTTCTTGAGCCATATTCGAGCCATATCTTCGGAGACCCTGGCTGCTGCGGCGAGGTTCTTGATAGCTGCTAGCCCCTTGCAGTAACCGCTCGGGCTGTAGTAGTGCCCCGCGAGGCGTCGGGATAGCTTTTTCGTTTCACGACCTATTGTAGCTGCTGTCGTGCCGACATTCCAAGAGGTGAAAGTCTCTAATATTGCTAGTGTGCGTGGCAACTGGCCTTGTGCACACAAGATGCGGCTCTACTAGGCTACACGTTTTTTGGCTACTTGATAGGCTACGAGCCCCGTCACGCCCATTCCTAGAATGACAAAGGCGATCTCCCGGTCTTTTTGGTTACCTGAAGGTACGTACATGTCTGAAAGACGTGGCTCTGGGCCGAGAGGGTCAAGTATTTTGCCCGTGACTTGTTGGACTCATTTTGAGTACTCGCGGATTGCGGCATCGACGTCATGGAATGTGCGAACGGCGTGTCCCTGGCGTCGGAGCTCTTCGTTTATCCAGTCAAGCCTTTCGGTTCGCTTTTTGTCCATGCATCCCGTGTAGCCTGGAGCTGTTCTATAGCCTTGTCATGACGTTTGCGCTCTTCGTCAAGACCCGAACTTCGAAACATTGAAAAGAGGTAATTCGACCCACTGAAGGCAAGAGCATTGACCAGAGCTCCACCCACTAGCAAGGCAATCGAGGCCATGTTTTATACGCTGTTCCAGCTGGTGCGGCTACTGTTGTTACTTCATTATTGCATACGGAAAGGATCCTTTACATGCTCGGCCCCTGTAGCTTCGGTCGGGACGACTGGCGTCAGGCGCGCTGCCGCTCGACGATCGATTGGTTCTCTCACAAGCGGCGATCCTGAAAGTGCACGCGAGCGCAACCTGTATCCCACGAGCAGAGCCCCTGCAATTCCTAGACTGCATAGTATATAAGGAGCCCACTGTGGTCCAGCACTCCGTGAGTTTTTGACGGTCGGTTCGGTGTTGGTGGTGGTCGTCTCGGCAGCCTGTGCCATCCCTGTGGGAGCAAGACGTTCCTTGATCTCCCTGAGCTCCATCTTCAGTCGTTCTTGTTTGGCCTTTCGCGCGGCAGTGCCCTTTCGTCCCGCTTCTACCTTTTTAGGGTTCTTTTCATCAGGCGCTGTCCCTTCCTGACTGAGGGTCTGTCGAGTCACTGTCACCGGTGATTCACTTGTGGTTCCAGTACCTCCGTCATCATCGAACGTAGACGCATATGTCCGGGGGCATGTGTGTCCAAATTGGCAGTGTTTAACAGTGGTAAGGAATGTGGTCAGGGGTGCTAAGAGCATTCCAAAGCGGTGGTATAGCTGACAGGTAGCATTGCTTAGCGCATGCTCAACGAAGGAATCATCTTCTAGGTCAGCAACGAGCTTTGACTGATTTTCAGATGGAATGGGGAGCAAAGAGCTGGCTGCCATGGCATAGAGCTGAAGTGCAGCTGTCCCCAAGGTCTTGGTCATCTTAGCTCCCAAACGCGCTTCATAGCGAGCATACAGCTTGTCAACTTCTCCATCGTCCAGGCTTTCGACCTGGTTCGGTGTAATGACCCTCCCCATGTACTCCTTGGCCTGTCCTCCGGCGGCCAACGCTGCTAGTCTTTCGCGTTTGCTAGCACTAGTCGTCCCGGCGGCCCCTACGGAGCTTGAGCGAGACCCTGCGGCTCCGGCTTCCGCGCCGTCGTGGCAACTAGATGTAGCCGCCTTGGCTGCACGACCGCCGGCCTCTTCTTCCAACAGCTCGTCAATAAGCTCATCGCAATCCATGTTTGCTACGTGCGTGGCCCGTATCACTTGCGCGTACCGCTGGCAAAGGTTCATACTATGACTGACGTACCTCTTCAGTCTAATATATTCGTAGATGATATACACAAAGGCTCCGAGAGTAAGAATCTGGCAAAGCAGTAGCACTTCCCACATTTACGGCCTAAACAACAACCATATATGCAGCCGGCTGGTCAGTTTTTAACAGGAGTTTTGCATGTTTTGTCTCTGCCAGCAGCGCCCTAGTTTTGAGTCGCTCATCTCTTGTTGGAATAACATCGTTCTCGCGCAGGCACTCTTCAAAAGAATCGCGGTCCTTACAGTGAAACAGGGCGCACCATCCCGTCTGCTCTCGTAGATCCTTCAAGACCGAGTTGTACTTCTGGATCAGCACCCAAACGCTCTGCTCTGTGTGGCGGCCTCTGAAGGCTAGCTCAGACAGCCTGTCTTTCTTTTTGGTTAGAGCCTTGCTTGCGATACAGTCATCAATGATGTACAAAGTGTGTTCTCCGGCAAAAAGGCGATAGAATGCTCGCAGATAGTCGTGGAGACGCTCGCCGGGGTCGACTATGTAGATCTCTGGGTCAGCCCAGACACAATGTCGGGCTAGGTAGGTGCTGTTGTAGCGAATCGTGGGACAAAGGATGATGATGTGCTCAAAGACACCACGGAAGTGGCCTTCGAGCAGGTCAAGGGCGAAAACCGTCTTACCACACCCTGTGTGGCCACATATAATAGCGGAGTGGGGGTCTTTGGGAAGCAGCGGGGCTGCGCCATTAATTGAGCACTTCTTTGAGTCGGCCATCCTCGATATTCATTTGTGCATCCATGACGATGTACAGATAAACGTTCAATGGGCCGGCCGGCTCTGCTTCCTTTGTGATCTGGATAGTGATGCCCTCGCTGGCATTCACCACTCTTCGGCCGCTCCCATGTAGTCCGTCATCGTCCGTGACTCGCAGATCCAGCCATAGTGCATATTTTGCGGTCAGGAACTCCCCCAGGGAGACGTCTGCCAGATCCAGGTCTTTTGCGGCCATTGCCACCTCGAATTGACGTTTACTACCGGCTGCGAACTCTTTCTTGGTCTCATCCGACAGCTGGTGCGCTCTCAGTCCTTGACTGTACAGCTGATTCGGCACCCCCTCGATGCACACCTCTACCTTCGTGATGAGCGGATTATAGAAGTCCTCAGTGTCGCGCTTCCAGGGGACAGGTTCTTCGAACAGCATAAGAATGCCCTTCATGCTGCGAGCGGGCACGTTCACGTTGATGTTCCAGAGAGTGTCAGACTTGTTACGTGTCAGTTTGCGTTGGCGGAGCACCCTGTCGTAGAGGATGGCTAGGCGTCCTGTATACTGGGTTCGGATCAATCTAACGAGATCATTCTGCGTGACCATTTCGAACTCTAGGCAGATGTTTTCAATATTGTAACTGGCCGCTTCATCATCCTCTGCGACGATCACGCGACTGTAGTCGTTGAATGTCAGTTCGTACTCCAGACGATCACCAAGCGCACTTTGGTAGAAAGGCATGTGGCTGTCCAGCAACTCGAAGTCAAGCGGGACAAAGAAGCGGTTGCCGTATGCCCGCGCTATGGCTTTATCTGTTTTCTTGTTTTCAGCATCCCCGGCACCAACCCGAAGCTTTGTCGTGTTCTGGGTTCTGCCAGTATCTATACCCTGGTAGGCTGCATTATCGCGCTCTTTGGCTGTTTTCCACAGGTCGCGATAGCAGTAGTATACGTCGGAGTCGTCAATGCTCATAACCTCATTGCCGCTGATTTTGATTGTTGTCTTCTTTATGATTGCGCGGCCCAAATTCTGAACCACGGTTCGATTCACGTCGGATGATTTCAGTTCGATGTTGAAGGCGAGGCGGGCGGTCCCCGGAACGATAACATCGTTCGTTCCGAGATTGGGAAAGCGCACCAGTAGCTGTTGGTTCTGATCGATAGTGCTGGGTTGTTTGTGATCACAACTGCCTGGCGAACCCCCTTGATCCCAAGTGGCTCGCGAAGTCTGCGGTAGGGATTAAGCTTGCGACCGTATTGTGAAGAAGCCATCTTGTTGAAGTGATAAGCTGTGTCTATTCAATATGGCGGACTATTCAATATGGCGGACTATGATGTTGATACCGGCCGTCTCGACGAGACAGAAACGAGGAGGGACGAGGAAACGGACGATGTCGATTTGTCAACAGACAGAGTGGGGCCTTCGGACGCGCAAGCGCAGGAAGGTGAGCGCCCTGTCTCTTCAGCGAGAGATAGTCCAGACAGCTGTCTATGACTACTACAACTACCAGGCAGAGAGGGGGCTTACTCCTAACCTAGGTAGGGATTACTCGAGGTTTGAACTCACGATTGACGGGAAGCTGCGCCTTGTGGCTTACCCCAACTTGGACTTAATTAACCTTCGTACAGGCCGACCTCTCTCCCTGTCCACGGTAGCTGGGGTGCGTGGCGGTAGCAACGCGATTCGGGATGAACTAGGGTTTACAGACTGGCGCAGACAGTCATCGAGAATGCTGCCCCCTCAGGCTGTGGTAGCTCTACAGACAGCGAGCGAAGAGCTTGGTGGGGCTGCTGCGGCGGTCGAAAGCGTTGAACTCCAGGACCTCGACGGAAGAGCCAAGGTAGCCACAGACGCTGTTCAGAAAATGGAAACGGCCTTCTCGGACGCGCAAATCGATGAAGTCCTCGGCACCATGAGCGACCCCCCTTTAAATCTCCGAGAGCTGCGTGGGCTTGACAAAGCCCTCCAGACCATTCGGGGTGAGCTAACCAACAACCTGGCCAAGCTGTCAGCATTGGAAGACCGCATTGCTCTCGAGGAAGGAAAACTGAATGAGACTGACGTAGATGAGTTCTCTCGAAGGCGCGTCGCGGAGCGTGTTCGAGAACTCAAGGATGAGCGGGCCGCCCGCCTTGAGGCTGCAACTGCCAGTCGGGAGGCTCTTCGCTCACAGATTAACAGAATCCGTGAGACGATAAACCGCGTCCTCAACGAGGATACTTCCCTGGCTGAGCGACTTCGCACATTGTTCGGAGAGCAGGGGATAACCGTTGTTAGCATCCTCACTGCGCTGGGCTTAACCGTGTCCACGCTAGTGCTTGCTTTGACGGGCGGGGGCACCCCGGCCCCAACACCGACTCCTTCCAAGCCAGGCGTTCCGACGAGCGGGACTGTAAAAGAGTGGGTCAAGAAACACCTACACGCCCTCGGCCGAATCCTCGCAAAGCTTGCCGGAAAAGCCGCGGCGGCGCTGCCCGGCATAATTGGGAGCATTGTTTCCTGGCTTCTTAGCCTTATGGCGAAAACTGCTGGATGGCTTGCAGAGAATATGTTGTCCTTGGTTGTTGCGGCTGCGGGGGGCTGCTTTATGTGGTGACTCGCGCCTGGCTAACGAAATAGCCAAATGGTCACCAGCCCAGCTACGATGACACCGACGATGATTGCGGTCTTTTCGTCGTCATGTTGACTAGCTGGGACCGTGGAGGCAGCGACATCTCGCGAGGGGTGAACCGGCGCGGTGGGAACGGCATGATCCAGCGTCGCGGTCTTGCCGCTCGCCGTGGGAACAGCATGATCCAGCGTCGCGGTCTTGGCATGATCCAGCGTCGCGGTCCTGCCGCTCGCCGTGGAAACCACTCCTTTTTCTCCCGTATCTCCTTCTGTGTTTGGAGGAGCGACTGTTGCGTTAACGTCCGCGTTCTCGCCCAGTTTTTGATTTTCTGTTGCAACTACGATCTCATTGTTGTAACCGGCGATATGGCCTATGCGGAGCAACATGTCACTGGGCGCCATGTACAGACCGATTCCGAACACATAGTTAACTTTGGAGCCTGCATACTGCAGGACGTCTTGGTAGCGTTTTATCGCTGATGAGAGGTCAACTGGAGAGGAGACCGCATCCTCGATGTTGGCGAGAAACTGCTTCTGCGCGTCAAATGCTGTGCCCTCTCCTAAGATCCGTGTGCGCGTCTGAGCCTGGGCGCCGAGGATGGCCCATACATACGTTCGAATGGAATCATTAACACGCTCGACGCCTGCATGTGTGAAGCCCTGCGATCTGTCCAGCATGAACGTTGTCCACGCCTTGTCAGCCTCCGATCCCTGCGCAATGTAGTCAATGTGAAAGTGTTTTTTCCGGAAAGTAAACGAATGCCAGGTTGGGTCTTACGGGTTTGGAAGTCGCATGTAGCCTGCGTGTGTGGCATAGAAGTAAATCGTTCCTATGCCGCTGTTTTCGCTCTGCTGCTGTCTCCAATCGGCATGCGGCGACACCCCAAACTCTGCACAGATGCGCTCATATGCTCTGCGGTCAAATGGATTGTTAAATGCCGCCCAGGCGTCGTCTTGAGGGAGCGGGGCCTGGATCTCTTTTAGGATCCGCCTGATCTGAAAGTAGACATGAAAGGTGTAGAGGGCTCGGGTGTGGCTATCAGTTCGTGCGCCAGCGGCTAGGTGGTCGCTCACAGACACGCCGCAGCCGGTCGTGGCGCACCACACGGCGAAATTCAGCTGATTCTGCCAAAACTGCAAGGGATTAGAGCGCCACGGCTGAACAAGCTGGTCGCTTTTCACTTCAGGCAGACAGTATTTCACAAATACATCAGGAAACTGGGCCGCAAATCACCACCTGCTGTGTTCTCTAAGTTCACCAAGATATCTTGATGAGTGAATGACGTCCCAGTAACACTCGTTACAGCGGTGTACAACCCGCCCGCTTGGTAGGTGGCCTTTGCATTGAAGCTAAAGGCGTGTCTATTATCCATGCGCAATCCTTGCTGGTTTAGCACTTCGTGTGGCCGGCTACTATGTTTGTAACACTGAGCAACATTCAAAATGGCGCAGCAGTCGACCTTACGCATGCGCGCAAGAACCAAAACGGACAATACAAAGTAGCACTGCTCGAGCTCACTTTCTACCCACTATGGGAGAACGTCCCAGCCGGAACTAGCTTCTCTGTTGGCGGAAAGCTTGTGTCTGTCCCTAGCGGTTATTACAATGTCTGTTCCCTCAATAAAGAGGTCTTCAATCCACACGGGGCGGGCCTGAAGATAAACCATGCCACCGGCCGACTGAAGTTGACGACCGACAGTAGCATACAACTGTTTGGCCTTGCGCGGCTCCTGGGATTCTCAAATCCTGACAGTATCCTGAATGGGACAGTGCAGGGCGACAGCTTACCCACACTAGCACCCCATAAAGAAGTGTTCGCTCACCTGTGTGAGGTGAACACATCGCACAATCTAGTGGGGAAGGCAGTCGAGACGGCTCGCACCAGCACTGCATACCCTTATGTGGCCTACCCTTCCACTCTTCTCAGAGCTATAGCTGTGACCGTTGAGGGAATAAACAGCGGAAAAACCGTTTCTTTCCCTAACCCACAGTATAAGCCACTAATATCTGGCCCTATCTCACAGCTAACGTTCTTCCTGTTAGATAGATCAGATACACTTGTAAAGACTGCTTATATAAGTGTAACTCTGGGTATTCATGACAACGATGGTTGAATCCGCTGGGCCCAGATGCAGCGATTTGGCCTTAAGCGATCTCGCTGATACCGAAGGGTTTGGCGACGCGGGTCACAATGACCGCCTATACGGCTTTCAGTTCAGAGACGGCTTATACCATCGAAAGAAGCTTACGCCAGGAAGAAACACGGATGTAAGTTTCAAAGACCTTGAAGATATTAACACGGGAAACGCACGGACGCACGTGAGATATAGCCTCGTTAAAACGAAAAAAGGACAATGGGCTCTCGCCCGAATTGACAATGTGGGCTGTCTCATTGACCTTAATGTGGTCGAATCGGGAGTACAGGTCGATAAAGCCGGGTTTGTGAGAAAGGTTTTAAATCGAGGTACGGCATTCCTGTCCTACAGTCCGGTTGAAAACAACGTCAAAATTCACCTCAAGGACTGGAAATTCTATTTGAGAAGCACTGGTCCTCGAGGGGCTCTATTAATAAATACGTCGTTACCCGCCCTTCCTCCAGACTCAACTATCGTTGCTGCAATACTGTTACCGCCCGCTCCCGCTCCCGATAGATTGGTGGACATACTACCAGATCTCCAGATCAAGTGGCTGGATAAGCACGCGGATCAAGAGTTGCGGATTTTCTTTAGCGCAGTTAACCAGCCTGTCGTGCATGTGTCGTTAGAGGGCGTAACTACCCGAGTAGGGAACGATGTGACAGTGGGCAACATCTTCCTAGCTGAAGGCGTCGCTTTAAAATCTCTCAAGGTGTTCAACCGCCCCTTGGATAACCTCGAGATAGATATTCTTGACAACAGCATATAGATTTATCATGGGACTATATCCAACATTGGACGAGGCCGAATCCGCGCATGACTACAGGCTAAAGCACACCTGTGATATACAGCATGAACTCTCCCAAGATCGTGATTCCCGGTCGAGCTTGTACAAAAAATACCGCCAAGCGGTGGGTACTCTAGATGGGGTTGACGCTGCGCTTGCCACGGTGGCTTTGGGCCTCGGCGCGACTGGCGTCGGCCTCTTGTCGACTATAATTGCCGCACCAGTTGTTGTGGCGCTTGATGTCTCGGCTCTTTCAAGTGGTTTGGCTGGAATGGCGTGCAAGTTCATATCTCGACGCCTGGCTGTCAAAGCCAAAAAACACGATGAAATCCGCGTCCTAGCGTCATCAAAGTTGGATTCCATCGCAGATGCTATCTCGCAAGCACTTGTGGATAACAAGATCTCTGATAGCGAGTTCCGTCACATCCTAGCGGAGAAAACTAAATATGATGCAATGAAGAACGCGATCAGGGCTAAATCGTTGAAAGCATCCCCTATCAGCCAGGAAGAAAAAAACGCACTTCTGAAGCAAGGCAGGGAGGAAGCAAGGAAACAGTTTGCCAGGGCAATCGACATAGAATCACGATAAACTGCTTTCTACAGGCGGATTATTAAGGACGCCATGCGCAGCCCCTGCCACCCGTAACCTTTTTCGGCGCATTAGCATATCATGTTAAAGCCATGGCTGACACTGCAAATAAGACATGTCGTCGATCGATGGTAAAATGCTAGCCAACATGGCCTATCATGCCGCTGTCATTAGCGGCTTAGCGATAGGTTATGCTCGCCTGGGAAAAATTGTTTGGAAAGGCCCTGCCCCCAAGTTGGATTTCACCGGCTATGACGTAGGAATGCTTATTGCCGACGTCGGCCTAGCCTTAGCCACGAAAGACTTGCTGATTAAGCAAGGAATCCTCCCCGCGGACATTTTGAAGTAGGCACTCTGTCGCATTTACACGCGTGAAAGCGGACAATAAATACTACAGCACTGCGTGCGGCTACTGACTGCCGGATCTGATAGCGAGCCGTTCAAGGGGCTTCCCCTCTCAATGAAGCCGAGAGAAAAAAATCGATAGTAACCTACATACACTAGCTCAAAGCAAGGAATCCTCCCCGCGGACATTTTGAAGTAGGCGCTTTATATCGCCTCTTGCTCACCATATTTTTTGTCTATTTTTTTCCTTACCCCTCACTATCAGAGACTTTGATGAGCCCAAATTGGTTTCGATATTTTTTGACAGAATAAGGTGTAGCTGATATTTTTTCTCATTTCTGAAATATGGTATTATCCTGTAATAATTCATTTAAATGATTTTAGAGAGTGATCAAATTTATTAAAATCCCTCCCTCCTCCCTCCCCCCTCCCTCCTCCCTCCCCCTCCCTCCTGTTTCATTTTAACAAAATTCCACCACGTAACCAGAGTCCCTTAAGAATGACCGCGGGGATTTCCCGGGCTGTCTTACTATATATTATTTTCCCACTCCGATCATTCCGTAGGACTCTGGTAGGTACCTTGTTCGTATATGTCGCCATCTATTTCGAATTTTATTTTACTTGTCAAATTACCGAAGTGATCGAAATATTTGTTCATACGATGGCAATTGACATATACGCTCACCAAAAACCCCGGGAAAGTCTTTAATAAGATATATACCGACAGCTATAGTATATACAAGGGAACACCTGTTCCTCGACAACATACGTGATGCGACTGGGTTTCGAACTCGGGTCGGTAGCATTTGAGTTTAGCTACTCTACCTCTGCACTATCCCCAGTCTTCTAATATTCCAAGAAAAAAAAAAAAATTATATCTTTTTCATATGTATCTGTTATTAAGCACAGGGCTGAATGCTAGTGTAAAGGCCGAACTGTTTGAATTACGATGTCCTGAACTTCAAATGCTATTTCATTAATAGAAATAATTATGCGTGTTGATTATATATTGATTCTATTGTGTGCACAATAAACGCGGACGCGTCAGGTTATGTGTAGCCCAGTTTCTAGTGACGTGTATCGATAACGTTGTTTATATGTCGTACAGCATGGCATGAAACTAAGGCCTGAATACGTGATGACGCAATTATCGAATGCGGGCACGGTTGTCTCCCTTACAACCCCTCTTTTGCACGAGATTTGCCTTTCTCGCGAGATTTTTGGGACACCGGGATTTTTGGCGGGTTTTGTCAGTTGGAGAGGAAATTGTTCATCTAAAATGAGAATCCCGAAAATAAGTACAATAGCATGCCATATAAACACTGTATAGCAGTTGGTTGTTTTAATGACAGTAGAAAAGCGGATTCGTTGACGGATTTTCACTCGATACCTAGAGTTGAGAATGAGAGAAAGGAATGGCTGAAGTGTGCGAGGCGCGAAGATCTGATCGTTCAGCTCAAGGAAAGGCTTCGAGAAAACCCTAATTTTGATCTGCGATCTTACTGCGTCTGTAGTTACCATTTTATCGATCGCTTCCCAACACCAGCTAATCCGTATTCAACTCTGTTCGCCCATAATAAGTTCAAAAGTGTCACTCCCAGAACAACAACAAATTCTACACGGGGTCGAGAATCTGGGCGTACAACCGACGATTACAAGGGTCGCACTGCTTCCCAGCCTCTCCGTACTGTAACACTCGTAAAACAACCACCCTCACTGAAACACGATGTGTGCTATCCCTATATTGCTGGAGAGTGCGTGTTCGGAGAGAAGAGTCCCGGAGAAAGTTCTCGTAAATTCATTGCAGACGGTGAGTATTTTGAAAGAAACCTTATCATATTTTGGCACTTCTGTTAGTTATTTCACACATAAATAATTTCACTTTTCAGCACAGTTCTTCAGTATAATAGCTGTTCTCGATTATGGCCGTTCTATTTCGTTGTCGTTGTATGAATGAATGTATTCATCTAGGCCTACTGAACTCCAATCTGAGAAATACGCTAAAAAGCAGCTGGACTTTCATATGCAAAACAAAGTTCAGCCTGGTTTATTGCAGTGAGTTACCCTTAATGGGCTTTGGAAATACCATAATTTGTGATAAATAATTTCTGAATATCTTAGATCCCAATTTGTGACAGGTGAACAGTCCCCCCCCCCCAAACACACGCCGTCACGTTTTGCCCCCCAACAGGCAACACACCCCCTCACATTTCTCTCCTTGCCCCACAACATTTAACTCCTTCCACTGCGCCTGCAAATTCCCTGTATTTTTCAGATCAGTGTCAGTTCTAAGGTGCCTAATTAGATCAATATTTTCCACACAAAGTTGTCCCATCACTAGATGTTGGTCACCAGAAAAAGTAATATCTGGAGAAAGGAGTGATAAGAAAATTTCCATAGTTTTCGAATCTGTAATAAGCTATCCCATAGAAGGGCCATACTACCAATGCAATGTCAAAATTCATGTTCTTGGCCACAAAACGTCATCAAGTTTCACTGCCAAGTTGAAGATTCCTCTCCGGTATTTTAGTAGAAGCTCGAAAAGGCTACAAAAAAAGTCCATTATACCAGTCATAATCGTAGTACACATTCTTGCTAATTAATGAAGGTTAGGATCTGTCACCCAACATCTTCAGTTCCTTTTCAACATTTTGCCCTCCACTTTCCTTTCGACCATGGATTGGTCTTACTTTTCACTACATCCATTCTCTTTGTTGTCTGAGCGAGTAAGTGCTGCGCGCAGGGACAAATATTTCAAACTTTTGCAGTGGTTTACAAAACGAGGAAGATCTTTAGAACAAATATGACCTTTTGTGAGTTAAATGATTGTATACCTTAAAGTATCTCAGAAACGTTAATTCACGCGAGAAGGTCCTATGACAATAAATCAGATCCCTCCCGAATCCCCATCCCGTCCTCCGCAGGAAGATGAGGCCATTTTTAACAAATTTGTATGTGACATTGTCCGGTGAAACTATCTGATACAAAATATATCAGTAGGGAATATGGTTCATAAAACAAATGTTCACAAATCGTTGAATATGTTGATGCCAGTCCAAATTATATGCAGCAGTATTTCAGTTTGTTGAATTCATCTTTTACTTTCCCCAGGAACTAATTGCAGATGGAATGCTCCAACCTGTCACGAGTATGTGGCGAGTAGTTCGCAGAAGTCGGAAGATATTCCACCATCTATTGAAGAATACAGAGATCTGGAAGCACAACTGACTGATGCTAAATTGGACAATGCTGTTCTTGAGGTGCATTTTCATAACAAATTTATATTCACACATACTTATTTGCAATGCCCCCATAATTTATAGTGGCATAAAAACTTAAAATAATGGAGTAAATACATATTGCAACAAATCTGAAAATATGCAATAGAGAAGAGAACTATGGTAAAATCCTGTGTATGTCCAAACTACATGTTGACAGTTGTGGACATTTCATGTACCTACATGTATATGTAGCTATATTTCACATCTCTAATACCCCTCTTAATTCTTCAAAGCATAATTGAGTTTGTCAGGCAAGTCTTGTTTTTTCTTTATCCAGTTTTTTTCATGGCTTTTCATAACAAGCACATGCACATGAACTGTATATTGAACAGGACATTATCAGAGCTTTTCCAAACAAGAGCCCAAGGGGCTTCAATATATGCCCGTATATCTGGAATTACATTGGTCCAAATTTTCAGGTTGTTTAATAGCCTTGATTCCAAATGGTAGCTAGCAATTCAGAGAAAGGTCTACAATTTTGAGCTTCTGAGAATTTAACATATACATGTATCACATCTTATATTGAATGATAAACTAAAATGAGCTGAACTCTTGGTAACTAGCTGACCTTGAAGCAAGAGCCGAGAGCTCACATGACCAACACTGAAATCGACAGTAGTCAAACACAAGAAAATACATGTAGTATTTCCTGCAAATGGATTCCTTCCAGAGGAGAGAATTTTTCATGAAGGAAATAGAATGTGATGAAGTAAACCTTTGTTCTTGAGTTAATAAACAGGTATGAAGTTCATAAAGGACCCCCTCTCCGTTAAATAGTAAATATATGGTTTTTATTTCACAACAGTTTAACTAATGTAGCGGTTTCAAACATGGGAGACAACTCCACAGGACAAATGCCATATACATGTAGGGGAGAGAACTCTGAATATTCCAACCTAACACATAGTCAGCTGAAGTTGATTCAGTTTGGGGGGACTGTGGCCTTGACCTTTGACAAATTGATCTCAAAATGTGTGGCTCCTCTTTGCCATGTGAGCAAGGTATACTCAAAGTTTGGTACCAATCCATACCTTGAAACTAGAGATATCGCATGTACAACAAATGTTAATGGATGAATGGACAGAATGGAACATCTCAATACACGATCTCGTCTTCGACAGGCATATGAAAAAGTGACTTTTAATGATTCCTTGATTTTGGGGTCACAGTGACCTTGACATTTGACCCATATTTGGTATGTAACACCTCATGTCCCTCTAATGTATCTACTGGCAGAAAAAAGCTATTTTGAATGACTTACTGATTTTGGGGTCACAGTGATCTTGACCTTTGACCTTGACCTACATTTTGGTAGGTGACACATCGTGTCCTAATGTTTCTACTGACAAAAAAAAAAGTTATTTATAATGATTTCCTGATTTTGGGGTCACAGTGACCTTTGACCTTCGATCTTGACCTATTTTTTGTATGCGACACTTCATTTCCCTCTATTGAATCCACTCACAAAAAGCAGAAATTTTTAATGATTTCCTGATTTTTCAGTCACAATGACCTTTGACCTCTGACCTTGACCTACACTTGGTATGCAACACATCGTTTCCCTCCCTAGGGCACCCACTCACCAAAAATTAAACTGTAGATAGAAAACTGTCAATGATCAAAGATTTCCTGGTTTTAGACAACAGTGACCTCTGACCTCAACCTCAATTTTGATATTATGCGACACATCGCTCCACCTAGTGTATCCAGTCACAAAAAATTGCAACTGGATAGAAAATGTTCACAGATATAGACCGGACATGAACACTTCAGTGATTTTGTGTTTCTTATGTCAGTGACCTTTGACCTCTGACCTCGACCTTCATTTTGGTACACGACATATCGTCTCCCCGTAGGGTATCCACTCACCAAAAATTGGAACTAGATAGAAAACTGTTCCAGATACAGACCGGACACGACAGACGGACGGATACCGCCATCACATAATACGTCCGCCTTTTGGTGGGCGTATAAAAATGGATGGTACTGGAATGTGCCACTTCACAGTACCACTATTTGACAAAATTAAGAACCATTCAAATATTTATAGTCCTAGAGTTTGGAGAGGCTTCTCCTGAAACTTCCCAGGCCCAAAAGTATACTGTGAAGATATGCACCTAAAATTTATTAGTTGAAATTCTAATTTGCCAAGTTAATCAGGGCTTGGACTGGCAAGAATAGGCTGGCATTATTGAAACAGGCACTATCTATAATCTACAACTAAGTACTCTTGTATTATCAACTAATCCTACAGTTCCTGAAACTCTCTTGGCCATTTTACCCTATCATTACAGAGATTTTCAGTGCACATGTACTGTTGACAATCTTATATGCCAAACTGGTTCATGACTGATGTTGGCCCCTGGTTAATTGTAGACTTTAATTATATACTGAACATACTTTGACATGTTTGAAGGCTTACATGTATAAGTATGCACTTCCTATTCATGTGATAACACAGATTACATGATGAACCTACCACATGTAACTACACTCTCGGAAAGAAAGGTAATACGTTCTGTGAATGCAACACTGAGGGAACTAACAGTTACACACACAGGTCCAATGGGCCACACCACCTGAATTGGGAAACAAAGAAGAGCCTTAATGTGCATTGACCCCGGCATTCAGATCTAAGGAGTATTTTGAGCCAGGGCCCTATCTCATGGGAGTTTATCTTTGAACAGTGATAACTCAGTTTTAAACATATGTAATATATTTTTCCAGTATTCAAAGAAAATGCCATTTTCTTTCAATAGTGGGAAAATAAAATACAGGTGTATAAAATTGTGGGAGTTATCACTGGTTCAAAATTATCTCCCAGGTTAAGAGATAGGGCCCTGGCTCCAAATACTCCCCAGAGCTGAAGGCCGGAGTCAGTGCGAGGGCAGGCTCTCAGTTGTTTCCGAATTCAGTGGAAGTCGATCATGCAGAACCATTAAAGCACATTAAAATATTTTTTTTGTGAAAAACAATCTTTTGCAAACCCAATAATTTACCACAGGTTCTTTTGAAGTCATCAAAAATGTATGTTAAAGAATTAAAGTTGTTCTCTCAGTAGTACCAAAGAATGTTTTGAGGCACCATTTTGTGTAGGAGTTAAGGCTAATGCATAGGGAGCACAGATTCCAAAGAATGGACTACTGTTAGTGTTTCTTAACTCTCTATATATGTTTTTTCAGGAGAAATGTAGTAGTCTGGAGAAAAAGGTTGAGTCACTGGAGACTGAGAATGCATCATTGAGGGAGCAACTGTCCACCCAGAATAGATTTGGGGATGCATTCGAGAAAGCTGTTCTTCAATCTGACTGCACTGTAAGACATTTCACTGGACTACCATCTTTGTCCCTCTTCACTGGTCTTCTATCCCTGATATTGAGCTATGGTGACCAGCTCCAGTACTGGCGAGGAGCCAAGTCATCGGGTTCAAAGAAATGGCAGGAAGAAGGAAAGCGAAAACCAGGTAGAAAAAGGAAACTGAGTATGCAACAAGAGTTCCTCATTACATTGATGAAGCTTCGTCTCGATTTGGATAACTGGGCATTGGGACTTATATTTGGAGTTCGCAGCAGTGTTATATCGAGCATCTATTCCACTTGGTTTAATTTTCTGTCTCAGCTTCTAGGTGGATTAATCAAGTGGCCATCTCGCGAAAAAGTGCGACGGTACATGCCACTCTGCTTTAAACTCAAATACCCCAAAACCAGAACAATCATTGACTGTACAGAAATTTACATTCAAAGACCGAGAAATCCCACTGCTCAAGCAGCCACCTATAGCCAGTACAAATCTCACAACACCTTCAAGGTCCTTGTTGGGATCCAGCCAAATGGTGCATTTACCTTTATTTCTAAACTGTGGTCTGGAAATATATCTGATCGAAGAATAACCGAGGAAAGTGGCCTGACAGAGAAATTGCAACCTGGGGATCATGTGATGGCAGATCGAGGCTTCCAAATTGCTGATCTACTGCTGGCCAAACGAGCACAGTTAAATGTACCTCCATTCACCAGACCATGTCAACCCGGAAAGGGAAAGTTTCTCACATCCAAGGCAATCCGAGAAACACGCAGAATTGGTTCTGTGCGAATTTATGTGGAGAAAGCGATACGACGATTGAAGTGCTTCAAAATATTCAGCAGGATTCTCCCACTGAAAATGAAGCATCTCTGTAATCAGATGCTAACTATTGCTGCAGTTCTCTGTAACTTCCAGCCACCACTCGTTCGGAGGGGGAGAAAGTAACATTGTTTCAAGAATTTACTGACCTCGTCAAGTCTATTAAAGTACACAAATGTGTAAAGCACGTTGTTACACATTTATCAACTGTGCAGATTAAACAATAAGAGATAATTTTATGCCCTCTTTTACGAAGTAGCCAGGGAGGCATTAAGTGATGTCTGTCTGTCTGTCACACCTAAATTGTATACCAGTAATTAATTAGAGTTTCAACTGGATTGTCCTGAAACTAATTTTTAACCCATCACCAGATGGTGGGCTGTTCAAATCACTTTTCATCCCTGTTCCGTCCGTCCACCCGTCAGTCCATCCATAAACAATTCTTGTTATCGCGATTTCTCAGGAACTACAGCATGGATCTTTCTCAAATTTGGTACACAGGTTTCCCTTGGGGTCTAGTTGTGCAAGATACCTTTTCTTGTCGGATTAGAAAACCTAATATGGCCACCAGGCAGCCATCTTGGATTTCCTCATGAAATCTTGTTATCACGAGTTCTCAGGAACTACTGCATGGATCTTTGTCAAATTTGGTACACAGGTTCCCCTTGGGGTCTAGTTGTTCAAGATACCTTTTCGGGTCCGATTCGAAAATCCAATATGGCCAACAGGCAGCCATATTGGATTTTCTCATGCAAATTTGTTATCTTGATTTCTCAGGAAGTAATGCATGGATTTTCCTCAAATTTGGTACACAGATTCCTCTTGTTACCCAGTTGTGTCCGATTGAAAAATCCAATATGGCCACCAGGTGGCCATCTTGAATTTCCCCTTGAAACGTAGTTATCGTGAATTCTCAGGAAATATTTCATGGATCTTTGCGAAATTTGGTACACAGGTCCCACATGGGGCCTACTTGTGCAAGATACCTTTTTTATCCGATTCGAAAATCCAAGTTACGCTTCAAATTAATACAGTATTCCCGAGTTGTGATGTTGCATCACAAGAGTCGGCGGATCAAACGGTGGGGCATATTCTATATATTGACTATAGAGAATATCCATACCTTCACCTTCACCTTCCATATCAAGGAGTTCAAATAATTCGGAATTAAAATGTATTTTTTCAAATTTTAAATCAGTTTTCTTTAGTCCATGCAGTTGCAAGTGAACTGCCCCACCCTTTCGTCTGCCGGCGGGTCGGCTACATAAAGGGACGTCACCCTTGTGACACAATGTCACAACTCGACAACTGTAGACTACTGCATGTTTCGATCTAAGGGAGATAGTCAGGATTCAGACACTTTCAAAGTTGCAACATTACTGCGCGGACCGGATCCCTTCAGTATTGTACCATCTTACTATTTTCGAGCATGGTATCATAAAAGAGATATCTCAAACTAGCCCAGTAAACAGAACAGAATTAGCATTCGTTCCTAGTTATAAAATCTGAAGTATGTTTCATAGCTCATGTCAAAGAGATTTGTCTTCACTTCCAGTACCCAATGACACGTGCAAAAAAAAACAAAAACAAAATCCTACAAAACGTAGACGAAGTATCCCCGTACATTTACATTCACTTTCAGACTAACTTTGCTTATTTCTCTTGTACTATAACAACCGACATAAGAACAGTTTCTAGAACTCCTGAAACTTAGAAAGATTATATCTTGGTGTTTTCCAGTGTCCCTTTTAATTTTCGTTCGTTTTTGCTCAGATTCGAAATTCTGTAACAAAATTACAAATCAATCGTTTGTTCTTAGTAACAATGGACAAAAAGATTCTTGTTATTGGCTTACGATTATCGGGCAATGGTGGGCGCCAAGATCCTGCAGGATCTCTCATTATTAAAATATATGTACGCCAAGAACGTGCTACATGTGTTCATCAGGTATACAAAATGAGATGTATAAGCTTACTTTTGAAAAAATATAATCTTTCCTCTTTCAATTCAACTCCAGCATCACTGACATAGAAATCATTGCCAGTGATGGTATTGTCATTGCCAGCGATGTGCAACCTCAAATGATGTGCCACCCAAAATTAATCTTCCTGTGAAGTTGCCTGTTTAAACATGCTTTGGATAATTGCATTTAATAATTGCGAGATGAAATATGTATAAATTTTTGTTGTTTCATATATAAATGACAAATTTATGCCTACAGCATAATCAATACTACATGTAGTCTTAGAGTTTTTAGTGGATCTTCTTCAAACTTCACCAGCTTGTTTAACTTCCCAAAAATGCAATGCTTTTCCAAATGGATCCACAATGTTCCCAGCATGAAGTAACCAGCATGGTCACAGCACATGCTACAACCATGTTGGTGAATAGCTTAAGCTTGCAACATCACCTGTTTAAATTTTTATCTCGCCTTATGAAGAAAAGGGGAGATATTGTGAGGGGGGGGACGGTCCCTGGAAATACATTTTTTTTGGTTTAACAAATAAAAAAAAAATATATATATTCCACCGGGGGGGGGGAGGGGGGTACTACCTAGGGATTTCAGGGGTGCTCCAATGTTAAAATCTAATAAGCTTGGTTATTTGTTTAGCTGATGTGCACATGTACATCTGTACATAGAAAGTTTGCCGAAGCCTGTCCGGGACTCCCTGGCTACCTTAGATTCCCCCCCCCTCAAAACTTGATCAGATATCGATTTGATACTTGGAATATGTATTAGGCAAACCAAGGTGAAGAGAATGACTGAATTGTGATAAATCAGGGCTCGAAATTCCCACAAGCCGGGCAGCCCGTGGCTGGTGAATTTAGAACTTGTCTGGTTGAAGTTAGTTCTGAAGCTAGCTAACCAGCCCGACTGGCTGGTTGTAATTCAAGAATTTCAGCTCAGTGTAATGAAATATACCAGCCTGATGGTCTAGCAAAGTTTTATGGTAAATTCATGCCCTGTAAATGTAGTTCAATATGCAAATTAGGCGTTGATCGACCAATCAAAATCATCTGATTTTCATTTAACGGATTTGGACGGGGATTCGGGAAAGTGGCTAATTATATGTTAATCTACATTCCAAAGCAGATCGTATAGGTCTCAAAGTCTGAAATTGCCCCAAATGGGAGAATTCACCATTCGCTTCAAATTTTGTATCTTATTTATCTTTAAGCCCTGGACATGACCACTGAACATTTATTCATGTATTTGGCCACGATTTCACTCTTGCCCTTACATTTCCCAGGTGACCTGGGAGTAACAGGGCGAATTGTATTAAATTATTATTCAAATATATTAAACAAAGAAGAAATGATACTAAACATTTGTTCACATGTGGCAAGTTGCACAGGTAGCAGAAGTGATGGATTTGCTGGTCAGTTCAGGAATAGGCCAAAATCTGATCAATTGCATCCATGATTATTACCCCTCGGGCAGATTCTGCCCGAGCGGTATTGTCGTTGCCTCCGTCGTCTGTCCGTCCGTCTGTCCATCTTTATCATTGTAAACACATTATCTCAAAAAGTCCTTCACTTACAACAATGAAACTTCATACAGTTGTTTAATACAGCTAGTACCAGAAGCCTATTGAAAGTCGGTGCCATTGGATGTGTTTTTCAGGAGTTATGCCCCTTTATACATGTCTGTCTGTTTTTATCCTTGTAAACACATTATCTCAAAAAGTCCTTCACTCGCAACAATGAAACTTCATATAGTTGTTTAATGCAGCTAGTACCAGAAGCCTATTCAAAGTCGGTGCAATCGGATGTGTTTTTCAGGAGTTATGCCCCTTTATACATGTGTGTCTGTTTTTATCCTTGTAAACACATTATCTCAAAAAGTCCTTCACTCACAACAATGAAAATTCGTACAGTTGTTTAATGCAGCTAGTACCAGAAGCCTATTCAAAGTCGGTGTAATCGGATGTGTTTTTCAGGAGTTATGCCCCTTTATACATGTCTGTTGGTCCATAGCCTTGTAAACACATTATCTCAAAAAGTCCTTCACTCACAACAACGAAACTTCATACAGTTGTTTAATACAACCAGTACCAGAAGCCTATTGAAAGTGGGTGCCATTGGATGTGTTTTTCAGGAGTTATGCCCCTTTATACATGTTTTTATCCTTGTAAACACATTATCTCAAAAAGTCCTTCACTCACAACAATAAAACTTCATACAGTTGTTTAATACAGCCAGGACCAGAAGCCCATTGAAAGTCGGTGTAATCGGATGTGTTTTTCAGGAGTTCTGGCCCTTTATACATGTCTGTTGGTCCATATCCTTGTAAACACATTATCTCAAAAAAGTGCTTCACTCACAACAATGAAACTTCATACAGTTGTTTAATGCAGCTAGTACCAGAAGCCTATTCAAAGTCGGTGTAATCGGATGTGTTTTTCAGGAGTTATGCCCCCTTATACATGTCTGTTGGTCCATAGCCTTGTAAACACATTATCTCAAAAACTCCTTCACTCACAACAACGAAACTTCATACAGTTGTTTAATACAACCAGTACCAGAAGCCTATTGAAAGTGGGTGCCATTGGATGTGTTTTTCAGGAGTTATGCCCCTTTATACATGTTTTTATCCTTGCAAACACATTATCTCAAAAAGTCCTTCACTCACAACAATGAAACTTCATACAGTTGTTTAATACAGCCAGGACCAGAAGCCCATTGAAAGTCGGTGTAATCGGATGTTTTTCAGGAGTTCTGCCCCTTTATACATGTCGGTTGGTCCATATCCTTGTAAACACATTATCTAAAAAAGTCCTTCACTCACAACAATGAAACTTCATACAGTTGTTTAATGCAGCTAGTACCAGAAGCCTATTCAAAGTCGGTGTAATCGGATGTGTTTTTGAGGAGTTATGCCCCTTTATACATGTCTGTTGGTCCATATCCTTGTAAACACATTATCTCAAAAAGTCCTTCACTCACAACAATGAAACTTCATACAGTTGTTTAATACAACCAGTACCAGAAGCGTATTGAAAGTGGGTGCCATTGGATGTGTTTTTCAGGAGTTATGCCCCTTTATACATGTCTGTCTGTTTTTATCCTTGTAAACACATTATCTCAAAAAGTCCTTCACTCACAGCAATGAAACTTCATACAGTTGTTTAATGCAGCTAGTACCAGAAGCCTATTCAAAGTCGGTGTAATCGGATGTGTTTTTCAGGAGTTATGCCCCTTTATGCATGTCTGTTGGTCCATAGCCTTGTAAACACATTATCTCAAAAAGTCCTTCACTCACAACAACGAAACTTCATACAGTTGTTTAATACAACCAGTACCAGAAGCCTATTGAAAGTGGGTGCCATTGGATGTGTTTTTCAGGAGTTATGCCCCTTTATACATGTTTTTATCCTTGCAAACACATATCTCAAAAAGTCCTTCACTCACAACAATGAAACTTCATACAGTTGTTTAATACAGCCAGGACCAGAAGCCCATTGAAAGTCGGTGTAATCGGATGTGTTTTTCAGGAGTTCTGCCCCTTTATACATGTCTGTTGGTCCATATATCATATGTATATGTAAAAGTCTGTTCGCTCACAACAATGGTATTCATACAGTTGTTTAATGCAGCTAGTACCAGAAGCTGTTAAGTCCTGGGATTGTATTGTCGGATGTGTTTTCAGGAGTTATGCCCTTAATACATCTGATGTTGATTCATAGCCTTGTGAAACTTTGCATTGTCTCAGCAAAACTCCTTCCTCACAACAACAGAAGCTTCCTTTGATTGTTGTCACAACCAGTACCAAGAAGCTATTCAAGAAAGTGGGTGTATTGGATGTGTTTTTCAGGAAGTTATGCCCTTTATACATGTTTTTATCCTTGCAAACACATTATCTCAAAAAGTCCTTCACTCACAACAATGAAACTTCATACAGTTGTTTAATACAGCCAGTACCAGAAGCCCATTGAAAGTCGGTGTAATCGGATGTTTTTCAGGAGTTCTGCCCCTTTATACATGTCGGTTGGTCCATATCCTTGTAAACACATTATCTCAAAAAGTCCTTCACTCACAACAATGAAACTTCATACAGTTGTTTAATGCAGCTAGTACCAGAAGCCTATTCAAAGTCGGTGTAATCGGATGTGTTTTTGAGGAGTTATGCCCCTTTATACATGTCTGTTGGTCCATATCCTTGTTAACACATTATCTCAAAAAGTCCTTCACTCACAGCAATGAAACTTCATACAGTTGTTTAATACAACCAGTACCAGAAGCCTATTCAAAGTGGGTGCCATTGGATGTGTTTTTCAGGAGTTATGCCCCTTTATACATGTCTGTCTGTTTTTATCCTTGTAAACACATTATCTCAAAAAGTCCTTCACTCACAACAATGAAACTTCATACAGTTGTTTAATGCAGCTAGTACCAGAACCCTATTCAAAGTCGGTGTAATCGGATGTGTTTTTCAGGAGTTATGCCCCCTTATACATGTCTGTTGGTCCATAGCCTTGTAAACACATTATCTCAAAAAGTCCTTCACTCACAACAACGAAACTTCATACAGTTGTTTAATACAACCAGTACCAGAAGCCTATTGAAAGTGGGTGCCATTGGATGTGTTTTTCAGGAGT